>JAXBDA010003496.1:0-34324 GCA_036023075.1 Gaultheria prostrata
TAGTGGATACCGGTGAGTGTTCACGAAGAACATCACTGAAGAGTGGACTAAGCAATTAGCCGAACCACTATAAAAATCCTTTGTCTCATCTCTTATTTATTTTCAGTACTTCATTATTTTAATTATCTGTTTGATGTACTAATCCATTTGCTTGCAAAGAAAAATTGTGTATTACAGGATTCAAACCTATTCACCCCCCTCTAGGTTGGAATATCATGTACAACACATAATAACAGGTCCTTGTATCATGCTGTTGAATATCGATGATACAAGGGGTTGCCGGAACTATGTTCGTGTGAGTCGCGGAGTGGACAGACCTTGTATCATTCTGTTGAATATCAGTGATACAAGACAGTCAGGACTTCGAGCGGAAAGGTTGGTAACCGTTAGTTGAAAGAAGACGGAAACGGGCCAATAACTTTCGAGTGATGGACTGTAGGCCCGGTGGTCGGAAGCAGTGGCATAGAGGAGTAGTGTGAATTTATTGTTGACCTGATGGTTGGAAGAAATTCACAGTTTGATAAATTTGAAGAAGAATGCCTACTGAAAAGATAATACGAGACACATGTTTATTTTCACGCGCTTAACTTTGATTTGCATTAACACTGGCAACAATATGATTTACATTGACACAGACATTGGCATATTTATGAAAACTATTTTTTGTTAACCTTTATCGTTATTTTCAATAGTACCTGTATTGTTCTAGAATTGCGAGTTGGGATTTTGGGTAGAGTTATTACTGAGCATTTTAGCTAACGGTGTTGCACTTGTGTAACCTTGGCATAATACCACGATGTTGCTCTGCGACTCTAACGTAATATGCCAGGCTATAGAGATGAACATGAGGAGTATTACATCTTGAGAGCTTATGAAGTTGGACAGGACACCGCCGGGGCTGACGGCAGTGCAATGAAGTAGAGAAACCCTAGTTGAACCTATTTCGAATAAATGTAATAGCAATGAGGATTAGGTAATTTCAAAGGTGGAAACTTGTTGTAAGATTTATTTATTATTTCTATAGTAAATATAACGTTCCCAAAAATTAGGGGCGTTACAGCACCAAGGGTAAGTCTTGGGCCTGTACCTTTTCGCCTTAGTTATAGATGAATTGACTGGACAGATTCATAAGGATATCCCATGGTGTATGTTGTTTGCAAATGATATTGCCCTTGTAGATGAAACTGCTAGCGGCGTTGACACTAAATTAGAAATTTGGCGGGAAGCATTAAAGTCTAAGGGCTTTAGGATAAGTAGGAATAAGACCGAGTATATGGTTTGCAAGTTTAGTGATACCAGAAGTGCATATGAAGAATGAGTGATGATTCAAGAGATACCAAAGAGTGACCAATTTAGATATTTAGGCTCTATTATTAGTCAAGATGGAGAGATTGCAGATGATGTAACCTATAAGATCCAAATGGGGTGGCTCAAGTGGAGAAGCGCAACTGGTGTACTGTGTGACAACATGGTACCCACAAAATTGAAAAGAAAATTCTATAGAACTGCTATAAGACCAGTGATGCTTTAAGGGACAAAATGCCGACCTATTAAGAATTTTCAAACAAGACAAAAATATTAGGACATTCCAAAATAGAATATATGACCAGCAATATAGCAATATAGGAGGATAGAGTAAAAGATCTTATTATTTTAGAATAAAAAGGGGCATGCAATGTAAAGCTTCAAAGTAGAAGCACTTAAAATATTAAGTATGATGAAATATACTAATTATCAGACCACTTAATTGTTTACTCCCTCCATCCTAATTTAATGGTCCCTTGTTGTATTCTAACCGGATAAAAAATTAGCTATTTTTTTTATTGGTAGTAATTTTATGTACTATATGGATCTAGTTAGATAGATCTCAATTAGTTCTATTAGATAATATTTTCAAAATCACATAAAATATTATAAATTATGAGATATAAGCAATTGAAAAGTGGTACAAACTCTCAAAAGTGCAACACTGTAAAATGGGGAGGAGGGGAGTATTACTTAATACATTTAGCTTTAAGTGCTAAATTAGAGCATCCACTATAGAAATGATAACTTTTTACATGTTAAATTTATAAATTATCCATGTGGCTAAATTTAGAGAATTGGAAATAAATTTAATAACGATAGAGTATATATTTGCTATTTTCTCAAACATAATCTCAATCATATAATTTATTTAAGATGCGTTTGGTAGCATTTTTTTTTCCCTAATTTTTTGTTTCTATAAAAATTGAAAGTAGAATATTTTTTATTTTAATACAAACAAAAAATTAAAAACTTGTGTTGTAATGCATTTTTTTCATAAATAGTAATAAACAAAAACGACATAAAACATGTTTGCTAATATCATTTTGTTTTTCTATTTTTCGTTTATCCTTCAAATTGGATGGAATAAAAAAAAATGGTATAAATTTTAAGGTCATACCCAAAATAAATGCAACAGTTTTAAATATAAACATAAATACAGTTTGCGAATGAAATATGTTCTAGCCCAACTCACTATTCACATTTCACGCTTGCCCAAATTTGATTGGCATTGCGATCGTGAACATTGGACATAAGACAGAGTTGTCCAAGACTGATATCAATTCGAAGAGGACATTCAAATAGGAGCTTAGCAGTTTCTTTTCAACCACTTAGGATGCATGTGAACCGATAGAATATAAAACTATGGAAAACACTAATATATACCTAGTGGTATGTAAAGATTGAAAAGGTATGTTGAAATGTATGAAAAATGTATAAAAGTAGGCGTAAAAATATTGGAAAGTGTAAAAAGTGCACTGGACTGCGTGTTTTTTTGTTTTTGGTTTCTTGTATGCTTATGTGTGAGCAAGACCCTTAAACTAATTTGCCTATATTTTTTTACTGTAAAACTAATTGTTTTGAATTTTCAATAAAAATTGACTACGAAAACAACAAAAATTCCAAAATCACAGGTTCGCCGTGCTTCGGGTAGCCCTCGAGGGATCTCAACATGGCTGTGAAGCTTGTCAATGTGAAGTGGCCAATTTCCATTAACAGATCCTCTAGTAATCTAACGGACAATAAATTATTGCAAAAGAAAAACAATGATCACCAAAACCAACAATGAGTAAACGCCAAAATCTAACTTTGACGATCTTGCAGTGAGAAATTTGACCTCCCAACGACGAATTGAAAATTGGTTTTAATAAAAAATCATACAAATCTCAAAGATGAAGAAACAAAATCACACATAGATTCAACCTCATTACGAGAGAAAAGGGTACGTACTCTGAGAAAGAAGAGAGAGACAGAGAGGGGAAGACGACGATCGGAATTCTAAAAAGTGCGGGGCGGGCTTTTCTATTTTAAACGGTCTTGGTCAATGATGGCTGACTTGTTTTAAATGCCTTTATTTTAAAACCAATGTAAATCACTTGTTATTTGTTTTTATAAATTTCAGAATTTTTCTAAATGTCTATAACAACTTAAATACATAAATAAATTACCAAACACATTTTTGTTATGAGTTCTGAAAATAAAATGGAAACATAAATAAAAAATAGAAAACAAAAATATTACCAAACGTCCCCTAATGATGAATGATTGGATTTATAAATTTTGAAAACAAGCCGTAGGATTTATGAGGACACTTGTAGACGATTCGATTCATGTACAAGTTTGAAAACTATAATTAGTTAAGGGGCTGGTTCCGGAGACACATAAAAAGAAACTCCATCCCAACTCTTGAAACCAAGGGTTGAGATTAGAAGTAAAATGAACACACACTCTCTCCTCACTCCTCATCCCACCTGATCTCTCCCTCTCCCCTTTCCATCTCACGTTTTCTCTCCCCTCACAACACCCCTCCCCACTCCGACGACACATCTCCGGCTATCTTGGGGTACAATTCTTCACACAGTTAGTAGCATTGTTATTGTTGTTGTTCAATTGGCTCACTGGACCTGCCATTATAGCCACGCTTCCACCACGACTGTCCCTATGTCGAAGCCCCGTCAATGGGACGCCATTTTATTGGGAAAAAAAGGCGGATCAGATTTTTTTTGTTGATTGCAGATTCAGATTTCAATTAGGCTTCTAATTTTGCCAGATATCTTCCTCTGTTTAGACATGTGTGTTCCATTTTCTATCTTTGTATAGGCTTTCTCTTTCTCTCTCCAAAATCGTGCGACGGTGAACTCTTGGTGAGGGATTTAGTAATGGATTGGAGGGCTAGGAAATTAATTGGGTCTGATTTAGCAAACTTTAATGAAATACATTGGAAAATACAGAGCAAATTAGATAAACCCAGTAGCAACGTACATTTTCCTTTGCGTTTTTTTTTTTTTTAATTTTTGTTTGTTGAATGTGATGCAAAAGGAATACAGTAAGATGTTGTGATTTAGGGGAATTTATAGGAGAAGTGATTGAACTTTTTTTTATGGGTCTTGCTAACATGTGCACAATAGACACACAATAAGTACACAAACAAATAAAGAAAATACATTTCAATACACCTTTTACACTTTTCAATATACTTTCATACTTTTCAATACACTTTTTCAACCTTAACGTGTGTCTATTGGGTATCCATTAGCATTTTCCTTTTTTTTATTAACGGTGACAGTGAGTGAACTTTTTTAGGAGAGAAAGAGGGTCGCCGAGCGGGGATGGGGGGTTGTGGGTTTGGGGTTGCTGCAGTGCAGCGGGTGCACAGCAGGTGTTGTGCACCCGCTGCACAACAACCCCCCTTGTCCGGGGGTTGTGAGGGGGGAGAGAACGTGAGATGGGAATGAGAGAGGGAGAGATCAGGTGAGATGGGAAGTGGAAAGAGAGTGTGTATACTTTTAAGTTCTAATATCAGCCTTTGGTTTCAAAAGCTGGTATAGAGTGTTTTTTTATGTATCCCCGGAACCGGCCCCATTAATTATTATAGCAACTACTCCTATTATTATACCTGATGAGGCTCTAGAAAATCAAATTTTATGCACTTGAGTAGCTAAACTAGCTAAACTGCAGTATTAACTTGTAAAATCTCCGATTCTCTATAAAAGGGACTATGCTCTACGCTACTTCTCTGAGCTGATAGTCAACACAAAAGCACTAAACTCACCTGTCACTGTCGACGGGACTTTCAATGCTCCGCCTCCATGGGTTGAAGCGGGTTGGAGTTTCATTATTGATTCTCTGTCCTTCTCAACTCAGCTTACTCGATTTTTACGTGGTCCCAAAATGTCCATATTATTGGTGACTGATTGTAGAACAAATCAAGGGGTTTTCTCTCTCATTCCTACTACCATTTTCGATTAAGCTCCAACTTTTGTCTGGCTATTGGGGTTTGTGCTTCTTGGTTAACCAAGGAAGTAAAAAATGTCACCAGGACGTCCTGGTAATCGCTCTTTCCCTTATGAGTTCTTTAAAGTATATCTTCCGGATCAGAGCTCTCAACGGATGGTACTCTCTCTCTCTCTCTCTCTCTCTCTCTCTCTCACACACACACACACACACACACACACACACACACACACACACAGTTTCTTCGTGCATGCCATCCTGATCTTTAATGCCGCATTGGTTTTCTTCTTTTAATTTTGTTTCCTTGATTGGCAAAAGAATTTTGGACTCCCCTTTCCTATAAATGCACCTCAAATGTTTGTCATTTACTTTCAAACACACAACACAATTCTGAGAGATAGGTTTCGCACTAATAAGGGAGGTGAGCTGAGCCCCTATCCCAAAGGATTTTAAAATTCCAACCCCATGGGATTTGATATCCCTCCATGAACATGTATTATGGTGGCTGTTTAGAGCATCTCCAACACTAGGTATTTAAGCTAGTCAAAAGTACTAAAAAAGGTGCAATATCTGCTTTGCCTATTCCAGTGGCAGAGCCAGGATTTAATCGTGGGAGTGGGGCACCATTCCATGGGTCTACTTATTGTTGTTGTGCAGAGGAATCTGAAAAAGAAATTTAAGTGTAAAGCTATATAATTAGTCTTTGTGGTGAGTTTCTCTTTGAAAAAAACAAAGGCTTGGTTCAACTCTGTTATGGTATTCAAATGAAAGCCATTCCGAAGTACTGGTCATTTTCTAAATACCAATTGTTACATAAATTATGCAAAATATTAAGTTGTTCGTATACCAACAAGTATCTAAACAGATTGTGTTAGTGTATAAAGAATTTTTTTCAAATTTTGTATTATAATCTTGGAGCAAAAACTACTCGAGCAATGGAGGGAATCACAACGGACATCAATGATGGAGAGAATCGACGTCGGCGGGGGGAGAGGAGAATCATGGGCCTCAAGAGAACACTCTCTGCGTGTGCGCGCACGCGTGTGCAAAACAACAAAGGTTGGGTTCAGCCAAGGGAGATGGGAAGGGGGGGAATGCGAGATCAAAGATTAGGAGCCTGGAAAGTTGGGGAGGAGAAGGGGAAGAGAGAGAGATGATAAAGAGGGAGAGAGTTTTACCTGAAACTTCCATGTTTTGGAGTGAGGGAGAGTTGGACAAGTGATGCAGGACAAGATACCAATGGTTTTAAATTATAGAAACGTTATTTTAGTAAAAGATTGATTTAGGTTATTTTAAATTTTTTGCCACTTGTTTTGGCATGTTTTTATTAGGTATTAGTCTTAATTTGCATAACTAGGTTAAGCAAAATCTTTTATTTTTATTAGTCTTTTTAGTTTCCTTTTATTGTGCAAGATTCTATTATTTCCTAGTTGAGTTAGGGTTTAGCTTATAAATAAGGGTGTAAACCTATGGCATTACTTAGCTTTTATTCAACAAACAACTTTGAGATTTTCTCTCTTTCTTGTGGATTCAAGAACTCTCGAGGATTCGAGACCCTATCTCGTTTGGACTAGTACGCTAACTAGTCTCTCGTGAATTCCGTTGCGTCAAGTGGCATCAAAGCGGGTTTTTCCTGGCTCGATGGCACCAAACAAAGTAGAGGACACACCCCTCGACGTTGCCCTCGACGTTGCTCAAGGGCTTGCTGATCTAAGGGCGGTGTTTGAAGAACAACAAACGCGGTTCACAGATTTTCAAACAGAAATCCGTGAAACATTGCGGCAGCTGTCTCTACGCCTCGACCAAGGAGCAGTAAGGGTTGAAGAAGATTGCGCGGTGGGAGTTGCCCAATGCCGTCCTCTTAACCAGGTTCGGGAACGCGCGGTGGGATTTGCCCAACGCCAGCCCGGTAACCAGATTGTAGTTGGGAGACACCCAACTAATCATGTGGATAGTGAAAAAGAATCAGAATTCGAAGTTGAAAAGGAACCAGAAGAAGAATGGGAGCGAGTAAACTGTGTGGTGCAAAGGGTGTTGTCTACACCAAAGTCAGATGATAACAACCAGCGGCACAACAACATCTTTCGATCAAGTTGTTCGATCAACCGGAAAGTGTGTGATCTGATTGTGGACAATGGAAGTTGTGAGAATTTTGTGGCGAGGAGGCTGGTGGACCATCTAAAGTTGCCGACAAAACCCCATCCTGCACCTTATAGCATTGGATGGATAAAGAAAGGCCCTATAGCGAAGGTAACTGAAGTCTGTAAAATTCCTCTTTCAATTGGAAAATTTTACAAGGCTGATGTTATATGTGATGTTTTTGAGATGGATGCTAGCCATGTCCTGTTAGGCAGACCCTGGCAGTTTGATGTTGATGTGGAATATAGAGGTCGTGGCAACACCTACTCTTTCCGTTCAGAGGGCCACAAGGTTGTTATGATTCATTCCAGCCAAAGGGTGCCTGCCAAACTTAAAACAGAGCAAAAAGCGAATGATGCGATCAAAGCTGCCACTTTATGTGATGACAACATGGTCAAGCCAGTCTTTCTAAATGGGTCGATTATTGATGTGTTAACCAATGCCAAGTTGGTACAGAATCAAGAGAACCTGCAAAATCAAGGTGACGACGTTGATTTTCTTGGAGTGCAACAATATGATTGGATTCTCAATATTCATTTAGTGGGTCTTATCAATCAATTGAAGCATGCAGAGAAGACATCACAAATATTGTTTTCTTTGATGTTATGGAAGGAAATCAAGGGGTTGAAGTATTCCACGTATCTATTTATTTGGCATAGAAGATGGCAGTTTCCTAACGAAAACTCAAGGTCGAGTTCTTTTGAAGAAAAGGAGACTGACGCAGGACAAGATACCAATGGTTTTAAATTATGGAAACGTTATTTTAGTAAAAGATTGATTTAGGTCATTTTAATTTTCTGCCACTTGTTTTGGCATGTTTTTATTAGGTATTAGTCTTAATTTGCATAACTAGGTTAAGCAAAATCTTTTATTTTTATTAGTCTTTTTAGTTTCCTTTTATTGTTTTTCTTGGTTAGCAAGATTCTATTATTTCCTAGTTGAGTTAGGGTTTAGCTTATAAATACAGGTGTAAGCCTATGACATTACTTAGCTTTTATTCAACAAACAACTTTGAGATTTTCTCTCTCTTTCTTGTGGATTCAAGAACTTTCGAGGATTCGAGACCCGATCTCGTTTGGGCTAGTACGCTAACTAGTCTCTCGTACGCTAACTAGTCTCTCGTGAATTCCGTTGCGTCAACAAGGGATCCGTATAGAGAGGGGAGAGAGGCTGGCACAAGCTTACAAGTTGCCAGTGGAAATAAAGAAAGACAAAATAGTTAGCCGCTTGAAGAGGCAGAAAGGCAGCACAGCAGGCTGCAATAAAATATTAAAATCTGAATTTCAGTTCGTAAAAAAACTCCCTGATACAACTATTACACTCCCGTATTTGCAGTTTAAAAGTAAAGTTGGTGGTGATTTTGAATCAGGCCACTTCCCTTTAGTAGATAGCGAGGGAGACCTGGATAAAAAAAAAATAGAAAACAAGGACATGACAAGTGGCCAACATGCAGCCCTTAACATGTTTGAATAGCATATATCCATCGTTTAATTTTGTCAGAATATAAAGTCATTCATGAAATCATGATAGGAATTGCTCACTTGACCGCGATAATTTTATGTGTACGATATCATCCCAAGCTGTTGATTTTATGAAAATTTCGTATGAATTTCAAAGACTGCTTGATGCATCCAGAAAGTGTCCCGAGTCTGGGTGATGGAGTATAAAGATACCATGAGTTTTGAAGGGTAATAAGGGCAAGAATTTTATGTGGCACCTCCTGCTAGTGACTTATCATTTAACGCCAATGTGGGGACAGTACCCTAAGTATATTTAATTGTTGGATGATACATAATAAGGTTACAGTTGAAGCCTACAAAAACTGAAGATCATGAGAAGACATGACGATGTTATGTCATGGAAAACTAGTAACATGCCTAGTTTTCTTAAATCTCTTTGGAAAGCTTTATATAAGCTCTTATGCTATGTTATGAAGAAATCTAGAAAAGGTACGAAATTTATTTCTGAGGTAAATGTTCTACCCTGGTATTTGTATCTCACATGAGCTGTTGGCTTATTATTTTCGTTTAGCTAACGACGAGTAGGAGCAAGAATTTGTATCTCACATGTGCTGCCTGGGACATGCAAAAATTTTGTGTAGACAACTTTTGAAAATTTTGAAGCGTTGAATTTTCAAATTCCCTGTTTTGTGTAAGAGTATCTTGTTTTTCTATAACTAATAAATCTATTGAAAAGGAATCAAGGGGATGCCACCTATGTACAAGCGAAGAACAAAATGTCTCAAGGTGAGAATAAGGCTCACAGGCTGGTCATGATAATCCAAGCAACCTTAGGATGGGGTCGTGACAGAGTTGGTATTACTATTTGGCATTTTGGCCACTTGTCATAAACGAGGTGACGAGCAGCTTAAGCACATCCTAAGGAATTTACAAAAATAAAACACCTAATCAAGAGATGTTGTCAGGGCCGACCTTGGGCTGAAGCCGGATGATTCGGTGGGTTTTCCTGGCCCCATAGAATCAAGCCTTGGGTTTTCTGGCCCATGGCAACAAAAATTCACCAAAAGTGTAGTAGACTACTTGTGCAACCAGAAATAGTCATCAATCTTCATCACATCAAGGGCGGAAAACATTTTTTTGCAAAAAAATTACTGGTAGAACTAGATAAAGGCATGGTACAAATTGGCCACCACACCCTTAAAGGAAAATTGATTATACCTCAAAGGCAAATTTGATTATTTAGTACCCATTATGGCGTTTTTTGCTTAGTTTGTTTAGTGTCAACCTGACATTGGAGTGTTTGGCATTGCAGTTGCACTTGTTGCTAATTCTTGTTGGATTTTCGAACATGTACTGTCAAGGTTTAGGTAATTGCGTTTGCAAAATGTAGAGTAGCCCCTATCAACTGGAGGTGGCAGATATCTTCTATTTTAGATGTCTTGGCTTCATCCTAATGAAAGCCCTCCTTTTCCTCATCAGTGAGTTTCCCAAAATTCAATTTAAGTTGAAGTTCCATGTGTGTGGTTGTCGAGATCATTGACTAGAAGCAAATAAATGAATTTCACCATTTTAATTTGTTGACAGTTTATTTGTTTCGGTATTGAGAGGTGAGAACTTCAGAGTTAATTGTGTGCAAGATTATTTTTTGCAGTAGTCCCAAGTTATAAACATCTACGATTTTAAAGTTCCATTTTTCTTTTCATCCTGTTTCAAAGGAACCAGTTGTTTGCTAATTGATATCTTTGGCTGGAAGAGGAAAGGTTCCCTATTTGTTGATCATTCTCTTGCATCAAGTACCAAAAGTTATTTTGAGATGGATGATACTGTATCGAATTTGAATGGCATCAGTAGAGATAACTGTAGTGCTTTGTTTTTTTTTTATTATTATTTATAATTCAATGACATTCCTGTGCATTGAATAAAGATACATGTTCTATTTTTGCAGCGTGTGCCACCAGCCTTTGTCAAACTTATCAATGGAGCCATTCCAAATAAGGCTGTACTTAAAGATCTGGGTGGAAATTTTTGGCACGTAGAGATGGAAGTCACTGGAAATGGGGTATTTTTGAAGGATGGATGGCAAAGATTTGCAAGTGATCATTCTTTAGAGCTGGGGAACTTCTTAGTGTTTACATACCACGGAGATTCTTCATTGGATGTTAAAATATTTGGGAATAATGGATGCTTGAAGGAAGCTTTAGGAGAACAATGCATCAATAAAAGACCTTCAGCTGTTGAGAAGAGTAACATACATGTGAAGGTTGAGAAACTGTCTGAAGAAGGACTAACTTGTCCTGTGGTTAGTCGTAGTTGCAAGAGGAAGTACGCAGAAGTAGCTATGAAAAGCTATGAAAAATCTAATGGTAAGTTGTTCTTTAGGTACTGTTACTCTGTTACACACATTGTACTTATTTCTTTAACATGTCATGTGTACATTTACAGGTTCCAATGAAGAAAGTCAGCGTAGATCACTGAGAATTGGTTCAAAGACCATTGAACAACGCAGGGCATTTGAGACATCAGAGTTTTCCTCACAAAAAAATCCACATTTTATCGGATCTGTTTGTCGATCATCATCATTCCGTGTGGTGAGCTGTGGTCTTTTGTGTGCAATTGTTTGTTTGCTATGTTTCTAATATTGATCTTCTTTAATTTACAGAAACGAAATAAAAGAACAAATATCTTAGTGGGTTTATGAGAAATTAGGGTTTGGGTGGGGCGGTGACTGGTGGACGACTGTGGCAGTGGCTGTGGTGGGGTAGGTTTAAGGACTACTGGATCAGATTATTAAGGGTGGCTTCTGATACCATGTTGTGAGCGAGAGAAAAAGAAGAAAAGTGTATAGGGTGTTAATTAATCCTAACACGTGAGTTGTTTATTTATATTACTGAGTAACTCATTACACAACATAGAATAACCGATGTGGGACATAACTATTCTAACAGACCCCAAACATCTGAATGCACTAAGTGAAAAGGACTTGACACACGACGTTCTTCCCAAGGGGAAAAAGACACGACGATGTTTACTAAACTCACACACTTCACACGGAATCGACTCGACATGACTACACGACGGGACCATCCGTTTAAGGTTCTATAGAGACGGATGACCAAGGCGACAATGATACTGGTAAGGTGAAGCTGTGGATTGGAATGCAACAGAGGTAGAGTACTGCTCGCCATCCAGAAAGTAGTATAGACCACCACGTTCAACACAGCCACCAATCTTCATCCTCGTTTTGAGATCCTGAAAGACACAAGAATCTAGAAAGAATATGATTGAACAGTTTAAAGCTTTGGTAATCTTACTAACAGACATAAGACTGAAAGGAAAGTGAGGAACATGTAAAATAGTGTCTAAAGAAAGAGATGGATTTAAAGTAACAGAACCCAAACCAGCCATTTGTGTGGTAGAACCATCAGCCAAAGTAACACAAGAAGATGTCATAGAAGGACGACAATCAGATATGACAGTAGAGACACCAATCATATGATCGGAAGCACCAGAATCAATGATGCAAGGGGTATGAGAAGCAAGATAAGAAGAGGGTGGACCTTTCTGAGCATGCGTAGCGGTGGAGGCAGATGGCATATGAGAAGTCTAAATAGAACGATATTGGTGATATTGCTGATACTCATCCTCTGGAATAGTAACTACACGAGGGGCGATGCTGGAAGAAAATTGCGGACCGTCCTCAGAAACTGTGACCTGGAAGGCTGATGGGCGACCATGGAGATCGCAACAATAGTCAATAGTATGATTATCGGCATTGCCGATCGAAACCACCTCGGCCCGAATCATGACTGAAACCACCACGGTCAACTCCCCCCGTCATCAGACCACCACGAGTATAACCACCACGGGGAACCGCAGTGACTAAAGCTGAATGGTTAGAAGGTAACTAAGAGGCAGAAGTAGAACCACTATCAGAAATGGTGGCTTGACGAATACGACTGAAAACCTCACCGAGAGCTAGTAAAGTCTGTTTTCCCAAAAGCTGCAAATAGACAAACAGAGATTGGCATTGACTTTCCATAACCTGAATATCAGCAGAAATAGGCTGACAAATTTTGATCTCCTCACAAATACCACAATACTTATTATAATGAGACTCCAAAGACTGTTCATCCACGGTCGAAGAGAAAAATGTCTGATGAAGATCATATGTCCGGCGAAGATTGTTAACCCCATAATACATCTCCTGAGCCTGTTTCCATACCTACTTGGCTATGGGTAAAAACATCAAAGCACCACTAATATGAGATTCCATGCTATTCCATAACTCGGTGTGAATGCAGGCGTCCTCAAATTTCCATGCAGCAAACGTTGAACTGGTTTGTTCAGGAGGATCATCAGTGAGAAAGTGAGAGTTTGACTCACCCTCAAAATAGACCTCAACACCCTTGGCCCAAAGAGCATAATTCTTATCATTAAAAAAAGTGGAGGTAATAGGCCTCCTGTCACGAAACCGAGAAGAACCAAATGAGGAAGTAACAGTAGCAGATGCAGAACTAGAAACATTACTAGATTTAGATGCCATTGCATACAAATCAAATCAACTTAATCAACTAATCACCAAGATAGTGCCGAGGGTCAATACCCAGCAAAGACTAACCAACTGAGCGTCGAGCAGAGCAACACCCAACCTTATCAACATCAACACAAAGCATATATAACGGAATAACTAAGAAATCCCAGACATAATAATCCGACAAGAACTTCAAAGAAAAATTATACTGAACACGGTGAGGATCCCAAGTGAACACCAAGACAATTGGTCTGATGGAAATCGTCAGAAACAGATGGCATAACTCCTTACCTGAATAAGCAAGAATAGATAGAATGATCCACTAACAAGAGAGCCACAGATAGATCGAGAAATTGCATAGACAGTCAACGAGGGTGGTCGGGAAGGCCTGTCGAAGAGTTGCCGGGATCGGCGAGAGCCATCGTGGCCTGGAGAGGAGTCGTCGGAGGTCAGCGAGAGCCGTCGTGGCCTGGAGAGGGGTCTCCGGAGGTCGATGTGGAGTTCCGGTCACTAGGTAAGGGATGTTGGGAACTTTCGAGTACTGTATGTGGGTTTTCGAAGGTTAGGGTCGTATTTTGTAGGTCGTATTTAGGGTTTCGAACAATTTTACGAACTGTGGGTTTCATTTAGGTTACGATCTGTGGGTTACGATATAGAGGGTTTTGAACAATGATGATGACAGTGAAGGGCTAACGAGGAGCAGGACGAATTGCCATCCCTATTGGTTATTAATTATGGTATCAATGCATGTGTTTGAATTACCCTTTAATATTCATACTTACTTGTAAGTATCATTATTTAAAATATCGTTTTTAATAGATTCTTCAATATCATTTAAAATATATAAATTAAGATATTATTAGTTAAAATATTATTAAGATAATTTGCAATACTAGTAATTAAAATGTTTCGAATAGATTTTGCACAAGATATATATATATATATATATATATATATCTTGTGGACTCTATTTTTGACTTTTCGGACCAAATTTTGACAATTTGAACCGCTCAATGTGTTTAAAACGTGTTTTTCTGGGCCAACGCAAGGAATCGCCAAAAAAAAAATCCGGAAGGGCTTCATCCGAGCAATTTTTCATAATAACCGTACATATACAGTTTATCATTAAGGTCCTCAATAGATCATGATTTATATAGGGAAAACTTCTAGTCAGGGATCCCTGACTTTTGTTAAAGTGAGGACCTCACCTTTCCCGATTGAATTTTGATGATCCGAAACATCCAATATGTTTAGAATGTGTTTTTAAGGGTGCTAGTGAGCAATCATAAAAAAAATGACCGGAAAGGGCTTTATCCGAGCAGTTTTTCATAAAATATATATCCTGCGGTTTGTATGATAAACTGCTCAGATGAAGCTCTTCCCGGTCATTTTTTTTATGATTCCTCATGGGGGCCCTTAAAAACATGTTTTAAACACATTGAATGACTCGGATCATCAAAATTCAATCGGGAAATGTGAGAATGAGAGGGATCCCTGACTTTGAACAAAGTCAGGGATAGTGGGACACAGGCACCAAGCGTTGAGGTGCCTTGACATGGCTCTACGCCTGCCTGGCACGAGACGAGCACAAAGGATGTGCTAGCACAATGCGAGCACAAAAGGGCATAAGTACATGAGGAATCTTTTTCGTATTAAGATTTCATTGAGATAGACTCCTAATCCAATCTGTTTTTTTTTTTTTTAATGAGAACTGATAATTAAGTAAAAGACTCCTAATCCAATCCGTTGGATAGGTGCAACAGGTAAATACATGTACCAAGATACACATAAAGCGGCCAAGAAAACCATGGCTCCTAATGGAGTCTTTTACCTATTGCAGTCATTTTATTTTGAATTTTTAGTTACCAATGATTGGATCTTTGTAAGTTTTTGTAAGTTATGACTATCCAGCCATCCTTCCTTCCCAATCATGAATTAAAAAAATGGATAAGTTTTCATTAGAATTTTTGTTTGGGTAGTTGCACCCCTTGAGGTTTGCTGTTAAGACATTCCGCACAACATTAGATAACTAACGCTGCACCCCAATGAGTCCATGTAGGTAACAGAAGTAACCTAAGGCTGCTCAATTGCAGAATTTCCCTTGTAGAATCACCAAATTTATCATGGCTTCCATACTTCTCATTCTTCACTTTCTATATCACCATCCCACTTTCTCTCTCTAAACCAGGGGATACAATACTCCGTGTTCCTCCCACTCACACGGCCACTACTTTTCTCCTCCTCCATTACCAATTCCAAAGTCCAATATCTGCACCCTGTGATGCACGGACACGAGAACACGGCATTTCTAAAAAATTGGGGATACGGACACGGCTGGGGACACGCCACGTATATATTTATTTATTATATTATATATATTGATTTTTTTTTTAGAAAATGCAAACAAAACAAGATATCCATGTTTTGATGAGCAACTTTTTCTTTTCTTTTTTTGGTAATGGTTTGTGCAACATTGCAATATATTTCTGGATGATTGTGGAATTTTGACAAATGGAATAATCTTTAGGCTACATAACATTAACAGTTTCAATAAAATGCCACATATGGAAAACTTTGAATTATTGAAGATGTATTCAAAGACAGAGTTTTGACAGAATTAACAAGGTAAAAGATAAAACTAACTCCATATTATGTGGAGTGCAGAGAATGGTCGAGAGAGAGAGAGAGATACCCAGCAGCAGCTTGAATAGATTAGTGTTCAACAGATATGTCCACTGATGGGGAGAATATGGCCAAATTACGATTTTTCCCCTAAGTTTTTCTTAATTATAAATTTACCCCAAAAAGTTTTAAAGAATTACAATTTGACCCCCGCCGTGTCCCCATCCAAAAATTCAAATTAGCTGTGTCCCCATCCACTTGGCGTGTCCGGACACGTGTCCCGCCGTGTCCCCGCTATGTCCTCGTGTCCGGACACTGCGATACGGGTACCCTTAGAGGTGTCGGTGCTTCGTAGTTTGCACCTCATAAACGTGTTCATCACTTCGCGTTCAGACAATCCTCATATGATAACCATTTTGGGACATAAACCGAAAAAAGCTAATCAACAAAGCTGGCACAAATTACTTATTATTTCGATATTGGCTTCCCACGCGGAGAGTTGAGAGTTTATAGGGCCATTAAGAAGCTTCACATAAAACATCTAGGACCATCACAACTCACAAGACATCACGTACACACATACATGTACACAGACTACTCACGCGTACACAAGCACACTCCTGGGAACTACCTTCTAAGATCCTCTTGCAAGCTTCAGGCCTTAGTTTTGAGTAGGCTGCATCCTGACCTGTTGGAGACCCGGTAACATACATATACGGTAGCATATCCAGCAGAATAAGTTGTTGATTAAGTAGATTCTGATCCAGTAGTAAAAGCTGTATAAACCCAGTCTTTCTCCTCACTTACCTTCACTTACCTTCCTACTCCGTCCCTCACCTAACCACCGAGCCAAATTAATTTTACATTTTCTCTCTAAGGCCCCCCGTTGAAGCATCCATTTCATGACCAGTTACTTGTGCAACCCCTGACTCGCATGTGGAGAGGTAAACGCAGGATCATAATATAGAAATCTCCAAGAAACAAGGTTTACTTGGGCACGAACAACGGGGCATCAATCAAGAGAGTCATTGTCCTAAAGCCTCCAAAAGCCAAGTTATGATATCCCATTAAAGCATCCAACTCTACGCCAATTGACAATTGAGTGGAAAGGCTGTCTAGGCTCATATAAAAGTTTGGGAGTGAAAAAATAATCAATGAGGGGCAATATCTAATAGCCTCAACTTGTTCTTTATTCTGAAGGAATACAATTTACAGAGCTCTTTCTAGTGATCCAACTTACAACAAGCAATTTGGGGTTTGTAAACTCGAAATGCTTATGGATGTAGCTAGGGTGAGAATAGAACAAGATTGTTGAAACAAAAATCCAAAGGACGATTCAAAAAATGACCTTGAAGTTTATGTACTAATGAAAACCAGGGAGAAGATAGAGGGCTAAGGCCGAAGAGTAGTCCTAAGGTGGGAACTGACAGAGAGGGAGGGAGGGAACTGCCATCAGAGTTGCCACGGCACTTCGAACGCTAATGGTGCGGCTCGCCACACTGCGTGGCCTCTTCCCCTTCCATTCTTTTTGTCGCCAATGACCTGTCCCTTAGCTATTTTTAACATTTTCCTTGTATCTTTTGTTTCTATATTGTCACAACCCAATTGGGTTAGATAGATGGCACATGCTTGAGTTGTGTTCTTAGTGACTGAGCGTAGTTTCGGTGTTTAAGAACTTGAATATCTGTTAGCATAATCAGTTAGTTGACCTTGTGGTTAAAAAATATGGGGCATTGTGCAATTTGAATATAAACCTTAGGGAGGGGGCACATTCTCATAGGTGGGGGAGAATCTTTCTTAATACCAAACGTCAAGGCGTATTAGTGAAAGTCTTTGTTTTCATTTGGGTAATTGAATGCTTTTATCAAATAGAACAAAGTTATAGGATTTATTGGGCATACCCAGCTCAAATAAGTTGTAAACACCCAAACCACTACCCAACACCTGAAGCCAGAGATTGAATCCCATCTATGTACTTGATGAGTGAACCACACGACTTTGTGCCAATGTACAAGAGGGTAAGATTGGCTTAGAGCATTCCATAATGCTTTCACAGAGTAAGCATCATCAAAGCTCAAATTCCGCTTTAAATGATCTGTGTTGGAGCTTGTCCCACATTGGTTAATTACAACCTCCAAAACTAGTATATGACCTATCCACTCATTGCTTATTGGTTTCGAGTTGGATGCTTTAACAAAGTATTAGATCTAGGCTTTCTGAGGATTTTGGACAAGACTCTTGATTGTTTGCTCCGTTGATTGTGCCTTAATTGCACCTTGTTTCATTGTTCATTGTGATCCCTATGTTATGGATCCGTTGTTTACCTCTCCACGTGTGTGTCAGAGGTCGCACGTGCTGGGAGCGTTGGAGCTTGTCCCACATTGGTTAATTCAGCCTCCAAAATTAGTATATGAGCCTGGGTGGCCTCTCCACTCATTGCTCATTGGTTTCGAGTTGGATGCTTTAACAATTTGAAATCTCAGAATTTGGTAAAAAAACCAGCTGGGTTGTTAGTCTCTATTCTTTTGGTAACTGATCTTCTATCTCTCGGCCAGTCCAGCCTCATTGGAGGATGATTGAAGCATCTATAGAATTTAGGGACCCCCTTTCGTGGTACCCCACTCTATCTCCAAATCTTTGAAGCAAGGAAAAGGGGATGACAGTTATTGTGCCAAAGAAAAGTGGCCAAGCCATCCCAAATCACGTAAATGTTTCTAGGTTGCATGACATGTCTCAATTTGAAGAATTTTCTTTATGGTCCAAGTAGCCTCAACTGGCAGGTTTAATGTCAATATGCACCTCCCCCTCAAGATGTAAGTATGAATCCATTTAATTTTTAGGGTGTCTGCCTTCTAACAAGCAGCCCACAAGTGGTTTATCGTAGCTGCTTTCTTTCAGGATTTTAAGTCTCCAAATCTTAGCCCACCTTCTTTTGGGACACACAAATATCTCCAGCTTACTTTTGCACCGGTGGTCCTCATTTCTGGGCCTGATCATGGGAACTTTCTCGGCATAATATTTGCCAAAATCTCTCGAGGGTGCACAAAGATGGAGCTGCAGTATACCTGAACGCAGAATAATACTGAATTTATAAGCTGTGCTCTGCTTCCATAGGACAACATTTTATTGCACCATATATGAATTGTGGCATAATTTATCTTGATGTTGCCTGCAATCTTCTGCTTTCAGTCTAGAAGAAATCAAGGAGTACTTGACAGGGAGAAAACCTTCTGAAATGCATTAGCCTATCCTTCAGATCGGAGGGCACCCTGTATAGAGTACAGGACTTTTATTAAGATTGGGTTCTTTAGTGGGCCGAATCTGACCATGGTTGGCCCGAACATGACTCCGCTTGGGCTTGCCAGAATGGGGCGGCCAAAGCTCACAAATTGCGTGTTGGGCCGAACATGGTTGGGCTGAAGCCTAAGGTCCAACCCATTCCTTGTGGCCCAGCGCTCATGAAGACGTACATCCGAACATTGTTGGGCTGAAGCTTAATGTCCGACTCGTTTCGTGTGGCCCAACACTCATTGGATATAACATCCGGGCTAAGTGATTTGGGTACGGGCCGAAGGGAATGGAACCAAGAGGTGACCTGGAAGATGGTTAAAGATATTCTATACAACCCGAGGTTTTGGCCACGTAACCGTTAGGCAGACATTCCAGAACGACACATGTCAAGGCTGTTATTATTGACAGTCACTTGCTGAAGCTGTTATTGGTGATGTCAGGAGCTTGTGCCGAGCATGCATGACTTGGAGAGAAAGTAGATTTCTACCTATGATTATCCATGGATAAACCCTAGAGAGGTACGCCGTTGAATACTGTTTTATACTTTCCTCTCTCCTCCTTGTGCTAACTTGAGCTTGAAAGTGCCCTCTGGCGAGTACGGCCGCGGCGGCACTAATTGGTTGCTCCGTTTTGTAGGTGCAAGGAGCAAGAGGGAAGACGGATCTGAACCATCATTTGAGCAACTCGTGATCCACCACCCCACAGG
Organism: Gaultheria prostrata; assembly: GCA_036023075.1. Classification (NCBI taxonomy): domain Eukaryota; kingdom Viridiplantae; phylum Streptophyta; class Magnoliopsida; order Ericales; family Ericaceae; genus Gaultheria; species Gaultheria prostrata. The sequence continues at coordinate 20,009 of JAXBDA010003496.1, forward strand.
TTCCAAACCTGAGAATCTATGAAACTGATGTAACACATTATTATCAGCTGCAAACATTGTTCAGTAGCCCCACTGAGAGTGAAAAGGTCAGCTGGGAGTATCAAATTTGTCAGTTGTAAATGATGGAATTAAGGATGGATATCAAACCCTTCTTGACTTATTATTAACTGCAGAATAGCAGGCTAGGCCTCCATTATTAACAAAATTAGGTAGCTGGAGATGGATGTCCCTGCTTAAGCCCCTCTTTGCCCTGGAAATAATATTGTAGTTCTCAATGAATGAAATAGAGACATTGGAGTAGATACACATTGCTAACCCAGTTGATGAACGTAGTAGGATGCTCCATTATTTTCATGATGTCAAAAGGGAATCACCATTCTATTGAGTTATAAGCCTTGGTTAAAGCAAGCTTCAAGGCACATCTTCGAGTCCCATTATCCTTGTGATACCCTCTTAACTAATTCTTGCATCCGAGAGCGTTGTCTATTGTGGATCTCCATGTTATAAATGTAGATTGGCAATGGTTGATGATGGTAGGAAGGATGGCTTGCACCCTATCTGCCAGAATCTTTGTAATGCATTGGTAAAAGACTTTACAAGAGGCTGTGGGCCTTTAATCCTAATATTAAGGGAGCCTGAGTCTTAGGAATGAGGGATATATTAGTAGAGTTACAATCTATCCTCATAACTCCACTAGAGAAGAACCCCTGAATAACCAACATAAGATCATCACCCACAATTTCCCAGTCAGTTATGGAATGTAGAATTATCATCTGGGCCTGAAGTTTTGTCCCCTTTCATTGACACAAGGGCTGCCTTGACTTCCTCGCCAATCACAGGCCTGATCAAAGCTTCTTGCATACCAGCTCAGCTATGGATTTCACAGCCATGCTTAGGACATCCAGGGCATCTTGCAGGCCACATTGATAACCCACAATCTCCATTTTCTTCTATTCTGTTGCCATTAGCATCATTCAAACTTTAAATATTATTCCTTCGCCTGTGAGAAATCATTTTCTGGACCTCTGGTTAAATGTTTTTAGTATGTTTGTTTCCCATGCCATTTGATTCTTGATTTTTGCTTCGTAAATGACTCCTCTGTAGTGCTAAGTTCCACAAATTTGCAGTAATACCTTTTTCTTCTGACTGCTACTCTTTATTACGAGGGTACTGAAATGTCAACTTCTGAATACATCCTCCCTAGCTTTGTTAGCCCTTGAACTAATATACAAGTAATATTTGCTATTGGGACCCTTTAGCTCTGGCTTAACCTTTTGATAAATCAAAGCCTTAACTTAAGATAGATGAGCCTATGTGGCGCAGATAGGGACACACAACACGAACACTTTGACGTGGAAATTTTCAAAAGTTGGAGAATACGACACGCTGGTACATGTTTACATATAAATTTATTAAAGTATTTTACGATGTTAAGAGTAAAAATTAAGGCTCTAACAATGATGAAAATACTATATATGTCTTAGTTCACATTTACCATTTCATTGATCACAATAGTGTTGCAACAAAATGTATTTTATCACCTCTATGTATCGTTATAACCAATAACCAATCAATCATTGTTTATCACGTGAAAGAAGACTCCTAAACTTGACAACCCTCCGATGTGTCTTGTGAGTGTTGAACACTTGTCCCAAAATTGACCAAAGAGTGTCGGTGTCTGGAAATTTCGCTAGTACGTGCTAGCTGCCTAGGTGTCCATCTCCCATGAAGCACTAACAAGTCATCGGAGGTCACGTACCATTGTGGACACTCTTACATACAATCTTCGGAATCATGTCCAACACTCAAATTACAAGTATGAAGTATCCCATTTTGGTAGAAAAATTTCACTCCAGGGAAATGTAGAAACTGATGCTCGGGACCCTCACAAGATGCATTAGGATGTCCTATGGAATACTAGGTGTAGACACCCCAATATGGACCCTCCGGATACCCTTAAGTAGTGGCCGGTAGGCTTCCCGATGATGAAATCAATTGAACCATCCTTGGAAGCTAGAACGATGCTCTTTCTCTTTGAAAAAACCCAAATGAAAAGATTTTAAAAACAAACTCTAGACAACACCATCTTCTAGTACATTCAAAACTCTTTTTATCGATATATAATGTCTCAATCCGTTTTAAAACGAGGGAGATGCGAAGGTTTTACCAAAATGACTTGTTTTTCCCACAAGTGTTTGCAATGCAAGCAAACAAGTAACTGAGTTGCTATGTTTGAAATCAGCAACAAGTAATGTAAACGGCAACGACAACTCAATGTAAGCAATACGTGAAGGCTCTAGACTTGCACAAATGAATCCATTTCATTGATCAACTCAAGCATATTAGAAGCATAAAACTTGGTTACAAAGTAGACGACAACTAAGTTACAAGCTTAATGACAAGAGCACATACCTAACTCTCTTGTTATAATAGACAAATAAACTTTCCCCCATGTGGCAGAAAGAACCATCATTTTTGCCGAGGGATCATATTGGAAATACAAGGACTAAAAGTGTAATAAAAGACTATTTACAAGTTACAACACTTGTACAAGACTCAAAAGACAAAAATTACATTGATTTTTTTTTTTTTTGAACTACTAAAATTACATTGATCGACCCCTTAAAAAAGTTACACCAGTGACCCTTACACTAAGTCTCGAAGTTGCTCTTTGTTGGCAATTTATTTACACGTCCCACTGGATGAGAGATCATATGGGATGCAGTAATGCACTAATCTAAAAGAAAGTCACCAGTTTAGGGCCTCTCTGCTTTAATTGGTATGGTTTGAGGTGCACAGACAAAGTGATCTAACGTCTTTCTGTTAGGAAACTAACTTTCTGGGAAGTAGATTGATATAAACTTAATCTGTGTGTATGCCTGATACCTCATTTTCACTGAACTCTCTTTGATCTATATTGTGTTTACTCTCACAAGTGCAATGCGGCAAAAGTATTGACCCCACTTCACAGTTGAATCATGATTTCAATCTGCTTATGCTGAGTCCTTGCTCCCTTCACTTCCTTGATAGAGTTCCAGTGCTTGAAGTCCATAAATTACAGGATAAAGACAATTATTGAAGCTTGTTTTGTCTTGTGTGTGCGCTCTCGTACCGTCCCTTTATATTTTTTATTAGCAAAAGGTATTTATCACCCATTGATTTTGTTGTCTGATAGTGAGTTGTGAAGGGAATCCTTTCCTAGAAGGAAGAGTGCCTGTAGGGCTGTTTTTTTTTTTTTTCCCTTTTTAATGTTCTGAACTTCTGGATTGCATTAATTCAACCAGTCTTAGTTTAATTATCTCATTATAAAATTAGTAGATTTTATGATGATCAGTAGTTCATTCTAATTGCATTGTTGGTGGTTCCAGGACTTCTCCAGAAAGTTTTTGGCTGAAAATGGTATCAAAATGGAGCCAGAAACGTCTTTACGCGACGATGACGGGAAGAAGTGGCCTGTCTGTATTTACCACCATAGTGATGGTCGAGTAAGTATCGGAAAGGGTTGGGCGGATTTTCGGAACCATCACAAGATTGTCTGCCGTGCCAAGTGTGCATTTGAGTTTATCTTGCGCAGAGGAAGAAAATGCAGAGAAATAGCGGTGCATATTCTCCATGCCGAGGGTAAGTAAACTCCCAAAGATATCGGACTACAAGGCAACTGTTGAGTTACAGATTACCTGCTTCATTTCATCCGTGATTTTGAATTTTCCCTACATATAGGCGTTTAGACTACTGACCTGATGCCACAGAGCATTGTTGTATCCACTCATTGAGCATTGTACAATTGTATATACAACCGAAGATTGGGCATTTGTGAACAGTATAGTCTTGGCGGCTAGCATTACCTTTTGGAGCATTTGATTATGGAAGAGACGAATTTTTAATATTAAATTTTGCTTCCATTTTGTGAATGAACTCTAACCAGAAGAGTTTATAATGATAAATGTTGTAAATATTACGAGCATTGTTCCATGCACCTGGATTACTCGAGCGTGTTTAAACACGTTTTCCTAGCAGAAAAAAAAGGACGGGTGCGTATATTCTGGCCACATTCAAATCTCTAACAATGGATGGGTCTCATTATTATGACCTATATACCATAAGCCCTTCATCGGGAGAGGATTGTTGGTTTTTGGAAATGTGAAGATAGCATGGTCTTGCTATGATACAAGAGGTGAGGTTAGGATGGATTTAATTTTAAGCAAAAGGAGCCAGTACAAATGAATGTGGAGCTAAAAAAATCTTAAAGAGTCTCTCTAAACTTTTCTCTCCACACAATGACGTGTGATCTTGCTGGTTTCGCCGGAGTTACTTTACTGCGCCCAGAGCTCGCCTTGGCAGCTGGAGCTTGTACAGGAGTTGCGTCCTTGTTTGTGCCTGCGAGGGTTACTTAATGCTCTTGCCGGCGCACTGGTCTCTTGCACCACGAATGTTGGCGTTGGCCTTTGAGACGATGATTTCATTTGGGTTATCTGTTTATGGTTTGAGTTGGGTTCCCCTTAAAGATGCTCTACTACTAAATCTCGATCGGACAGAGCCTATGCCTACACCTTGCGTTGGTTTGCTCTTTGTAGTACTCGTCATATAGCTTGTAATTAAGCTTGTTAGTGGTTGTGCTCGTGTTTTAAATTTTTGTGATTTTGATTCATTACTATATTTTGTAATGAAATCTTTATTATGTCTCCCGGGATTTCTGTAAGTGCTGGATGGCATTTTACTGAAATGGAAATCTCTTCTTATTAAAAAAAAAACCAAAAATGAATGTGGAGTTATTTTTTCTTCCAACATGCATCCGCTGCAACTGCTACTGTTAGGAGGATATTATTAGGGTCTTTTAAAAATAGTTTTATGGATAACATTTGGTTTATTCAGTGAACAGAAGAAAAAGATAGAAGAGATACTTCCCCTTCCCAGTTCCAGAGAGATTGATACCACCAACTACATTTGCAACTTCATCAATTATTCGTCTATTAAATACTAAATTAGTTACTTCAACCAAATCTTTTTATCCCTTAATGATAATATTGTATGAAAAGAAAAAATAAAATAATAATAATGATAAAATTGAGCCAATCTTTTTATCCATCCAATTAACAATATTTCATAAAAAAACATCTAATAAGTAACCGCGATCACATGACCATTAATATGATCACATCCTAGTTTACCAAAATAAATTACTACTAGTAATTAATTTCAAAAGTTGGGATGATGAGTAACATGTTTATAGAAGGAAAAAAAAAAAAAGCACCATCTATTACTGAAAAATTGCATCTTGTCCAAATTCACTAATCAGAAATTTTATTTTAAAGAATACAAATTATAGGTCACCTTTTTAAAAGATAAACCAAATGTTATCCATATGTAAAAACAGGAAAAACATTACTCAAACTATAAAGGCGGTAATACTACTTGTCTATAACCTAAATGTGCTTCCTTCCTTAATGGAGGCTCTTCCTATTTTATGAACGCCTACATAATAAACTTAAAATACAGTGGTGGCATTAGAATATTTGGTTAGGACAGCACAGAAAATTGGCCTACAAAATCGGTTACATAAAAAGGTTGGTAGGAAATTAAGTTGGTGTTTAAAGTAATAATCGAGTGGATTAAGATGTCAAATTTTTTTTAATGGAAAAAATTTAAAAAATAATTAGTAATACTTTTGTTCGCATGCCTCTCTATTTTTTTTTCAATTAAAAAGTGTCTATTTTTGTTTTCCCTAAATTGAATATGAATGTCTACTTGATGTTTTTTTTTAATTATTAAAGTTTCATGTGTATTTGTCCAATAAATATTCTCCCGTAGAGGAAAATTGCTATAAATAAACCTTTTCCAGTGTCTTTTACTAGTAGTATTTCGCGACGACCACGTATTTGTATTCGAAAGGAGAATACTCTATTTGGTAATTTTTCTCCTCTTCTTTTCTTTTCTTTTCCTTTTCCTTACAAAAAAAAAAAAAAATACAAAACAAACCCTGAACAGCTCACATTGAGTTTATATTACTACTAGTATAGTACAGTAATTAATATCAGTAAATAACATTTATTTAACCGACTTACAAACTAACATTTCAAAATTGAGTTGGGTGACTTGACCGCCTCTTGGCATCACCGCCTCCTTTTATGTTTGGAACTTCCCAACATGACAAACTAAACCCATATCATACATACGCCTCTGAAGTCTGAACTTATTTATTATTATATATATATACAGTTATACTCTCTCTCTCTCTCTCTCTCTCTCTCCAAAATCACCATTAGATAGGTACCCTCTGAATAGTTTGTTCAGTTCAATCAATCGCTTCGCAGCCTATCTTATTCTTAACCATGGCAGCGCAACAACTAGCCCTTGATCAATACTACTACGGCGGCCATGGGCATAGTGCCCCAAAAAGCAGGCCATCAGCAGCAGTACTCCTAAACTCCATATTCATGACGACGGTGAACACCGCGGCGAAGACCCTGGTGGCGGTGGTGTCGAAAACCAAAGCGGACAGGTGGCGTCCCGCAGACCACATGAGGTACATGCTGATGCTCATGACGTGGACAGCCGTTTGGCTACTCAGGGCCTTGATGGACCACTTGCCCTCATCTCTTGTCGGGGGGGCATGGCCATCATCATCGTATCTTCTCCAGGGCTACTCTTCCGCTGCAGCCGTCGGTACTGGTTCATCGTTTGACTTTCCGCCGTTACCGTCATCCGCGCTGACCCCTTCTTCTTCGCTGGATTTGGACGTCCATGATGCTCCTACTTCGGCTCAAGGCCTTGGGAGATCGCTCACTCACGTAAGTAGTACTAATTAATTAAGTAGTAGACTAGTAATTTTACTCACAATTAATATATTATATTATATACTCAGTCAGGTTGTTCAAGATGAATTAATTAGGAAAACATACCCCCGCCGTAACCGACATTAATTGAAAGGGCTAGCTAGTTTACGGTTGGAATTTTTGTCGACAAATTAAAAATTACGTAAATTCCCCGATTGTCGTCAAGATAAATCTCATATTTCATTATGTTAAAAAAGAAAAAGAAAAAAAAAAAAAGAATGAAAGAGTTTTGTTATAGGAAAATCATTTTATGAATTAAATTGATATTTAGAGTTCGTTTACTAGCTAGTAGTATTTTAATCGAGGGCATGCATAATCAGGATCGAGTACTGAAGTTATATAATTTCCATTTGTTGTTATGCATGCATGGGGTTATTATTATTATTCCATGCATGGTGAATTCGATCTACTCTAATGATCTTGTAAGTAATTGTCAATTTGATCAGTTAATAATATGATATGACCCCATCAACACGTGGAAAAATGTGGGATGTAGCTAGAAATTGAAACTTGGCCGGGTATCATAGTCCTCGGGCTAGTCCGCTCCGTACGTAGTCTATTTTTATTTGCGAGTAAAATACGATTCAGTGTCCATTCTATTAATTTTCTATTTTTGATGTTTTTAGTTGATGTCGTAGCTGAGCAAAATAATTAATGATATCTATCTCAAAAAAACATTAAATTCGAAAAGCTTAAAAAAAAAAATCCTCCTAGTAGAACAACACCCAATTTGCATGTAATTAAGTAACCTTTTATTTTAATTCTACGAAAATACAAAAGAATCCCTAAAGAAATGGATGCGGTGTCAAGGGTAAGCAGCTTGATTACGAAAGCGTTATCGTCGCGTCGTGTTTTGGTTATGAAATGTTGTTTCCAAAATTAGATCCTTTTCCTTAGTAAAGTTGGGCCCTATTTTTAGGTCACGCGCGTTATTACTGTGTTAGCATATTTCCAATAAATCTGCAGCAACAAACATTTTAATGTATGTACATGCATGCAACATGCCACCTGGCTCACGTTTTAAACTTTAGGAACATCTTCTGCCACCTCTTCCCCTTCTTTTGAGAACACACCTGGACCTGGTTTGCATCATCCGGACTTTTTATCAGATGTTCCTTCGGCCTATTCTTTTTGTTTTAGTTGATCACTTTTTCTTAGAGATCTGGTAATTTTAGACCAGATTTTTTTTAAACTTTTTTTACTCTCTCCGTGCCAAAATTCCTAATTTCTTTCTTGTCCGTATTGTCAATTTTAAATTAATCTTTCGATCTAAAGTATAATATTTTTTCATGATTTTGAAAACTTTGTTTGATAGATTTAATCATGATCTAGCAGTATCAAGATTCCTATTGCATATCTAAAACTTTATATTTATATATTGCAATTTTTTAATGTGTCTGTAAAAGTACCTTAAATTAAATTTTTGTAAGATAAATATAGTTGTTTACTTCCTGGGTGTCCAATTAAAATTTGCCTAGATTGGCTCCATGTGGCCACATTTAAAGTTTCATATAGTGGGAAAATAATCATATGAACATTCGTAAACCACGATATAAATAATCATTAGTCATAGCAAAAGTTAACTAAGAGAGAAACTTATTTACGGATATGGGGTTTGCATCACCGGCTTTTGTGGGCTTTACCGAACGTACATTGCAATAATCTGAATCGTTCATTTTGTAAGACCTGTAAAATAACATATCAACGCAAAAAAAAATAAAAAATAAAAAATTTGATCGGACTTTGGTTTTAAAACGGACGGTTTGGACATTTTAACATGACCGTCCATTTTTCAACCCAAAATTTAACTTTTGACATACCTATCAATGCCCGATCAGGCGATTTCTTTTTTTGAGTGAATACATTATTTTGCATGCCCTACAAAATGAACGGTGATCGCACGGTGGGACTCACAATGGATGAGGCAACCCCCATTATTTGCGCCACATCCGTAAATAAGTTTATCTCGTTAACAATAACATTTGATAAAAACAAATGTTTTCAAGAATTAGACGTTGAAACTATACACACAACAGTCAGTCAGCGTAAGTTGAGAACTGAAATACAAAAAGAAAGGTATATTTTGTTTTTTGGGTTATTGGAGTTGTACTTTAATGAGTCATTTGTATGATTATCGAATATTTGTTAGAATATTATACAAATTAAGCTAACACACATGTATTTATGTAGACTATAGGTTTTGAGTTCTCAAAATCTACTCCTTGATAAAAATAAAAATAAAAGTCTCATTCAGCTGAAAGAATCTAGAAAAAGAGCTTTTGTTGAGATTGACGGTTTCATAAAATTAATTTTACTATCTTTACAATTTTTCAAATAAAAAGAACATATTAAACTTTAATTGTTATCGGTGGGTCAACTTTTAATTAAAGGGCTCACACTCAAATTCCGCCTTGGCCCTTTGGCCTTCGCCCCTGCCCATAAGATTTTATATATAGTGCAGAAAAGGTTTCAAGCTGATAAAAAATTTGAAAAAGAAACAAAGAATTACTCCTAAGGAAATGTACATATTTTTCCTTTATGTTTTTTTTTTATTATTTTTAAAATCGCTTCAAGACATATCAAGTGAACCATATGGTACACGCTGCTGCTCCGATCATCGAAAAATGCTCCTCAGCCCAACGCCTAAACACCACCTGAAGCGCAACAACCCGATTGGTTTCCTTATTTGCATTTTGGGCTTTGCATTCTTGTTCCAGATTCAAATAGCGTATCATTCGGAGGATAGGTCTGGCAGTTGGGTCTTCGGTATCCAAAATTTCACATATCTGAGCATGACTTTTGAGTTGGGTTTGGGTTTTAGGTGGCATCTCGCCATCTTTCCCTTTTGGGTTTTTGGCTCTTCTCATTTTTGTTTTGGAGTAGATCCGTTCTTTGTTTGGGATATATTTTTCTTTCTTGGATGTTGAGGAGCTAATGTCCCTTTTTCTCGTTGTACTTTGTGTATTTCGAGTTAATAAATTTTTTAGCCGTTCAAAAAAAAAATTAAGAACAATTAGCTAGCAACTAATAAGTTCAGCTTTTGGAATGGAAATTTCCAACGTGAATGACTAACACCCTCAACTAAGCCTCATCATCAGGGCGGGCCAGCCCGTGAACTTCCAGCCCAAGCTCGCCCGCGGGCCGGGCATAGCGGGTTATTTTTTTTTGAACGGGCCGGGCTCTCTCTTCAAAGATGAAGCCCAAGCCCAGCCCACGGGCTTATGCTAGCAAGGCGGGCTGGCTGGCTGGGTTATTTGGCGCGGGCCAAAAATGCTTATTGCTTTTTTGGGCCCAAGCCTTAAGTTATTCCACTACAATTTTTCAGTTTACCACAGAAAATTAACAATCACACAAATCTTATGCCGTCATCACCCGGCCGCTAAATTTTCTACTTTTAAGTACACTAAAAAGTCTTAGATACAAATTCGTTTGGATATCTTCATCTACAATGATACAAATTCGTAAATTTTTATTGTAAAAGGAGAAAGGGGAGGGATTGCATCACAACTAGGTTGGCACCTACACCCTTGTCAATCATTTGCAATACTCAACCCAATAACTAATAAACAAAATATGTATTAAAAAAAATGAACCAATACTTCTTTCTCATCTAATGGGCAGAAGGAAAGTAACGGCAGAAATCTAATGGGCAGATCTAATTGCTTGGGAGTTTTTTTTTTTTTTTTTTATCTATTGGGATCTAGGACTTTGCATCAATTGCATGTGCACTTGCGCACGATACAGTGTAACAGTAGCTTTTAAGTTTTACTTTTACTATTTTTACATGTGCACTCTTCTGTGCAAGAAAAATTATCCAGTGGGTACCATGCAAACCTAATTTTTGGTGCATCAATATAACCGTGCTACCGGGCGGGCTTGTATCTCGGGCTAACGGGCTGGGCTGGGCTGACGGGCGGGCGGGCCAACACGAAAATATTTAAGCCCAAGCCCAGCCCATAGGAGATTCGGACTGGGCTAGCCCGCCCATTTGTCGGGCTCAGGTCACATAAAAGCCCGACGGGCCTAGCGGGCTGCGGGCCCATGGGCCGAATGATGAGGCTTACCCTCAACGTCAACATTTTTCATTTTGCTTTTGTTGGAGCAGATATTCGCGCTTCTAAATGAAATGCCAGCGTCATCACGGAAATACCAGTTCGCGGTGTCGATGGCCGACAAGATCGTGGACGAGAACACTAGGAACGGTCACGTGGAGCTCATGCAGATCAACCGCGTGGCACTCTCCTCAGCATTCGCGCGTACATTACACCTCCTCTACCGCTCCCTCAAGAGCACCAGTCAATCGGCGGACGAGTATCACTCAGGCCCCTATGCTTGGGCCGCACGAGTGGTACGCGCTCTGCCTTTGGGATCGGTTTTGTACCCGTACATGAGGGGTCTGGGGATATGCGTGGGGACTATTTATTCTGCGGTGGTGGTCGGAGGGGCTCAGACGGAGAAGGTGAAGAGGGGGACGGCGCGTGGGGAGGATAGTGGGGATGTGGTGGCAGAGAAGCACGCGCAGGAGCTGATGTGGATAACGAACAAGATGATGATGTGTAGGGCGGTGGATGAAGCGGTGGTGCAGTGGAGTTTGGCGTCGGGTTTGGCTTCTCTCTCTCTCACTGCTAGTCCAAGAGTCCAAGGTTCCATTGTCAAAATCTCATGTGAGTGCCTGCATACCTGTCTACTAACTACTCTCTTCCTCACATGTTTTTTTTAGAGATGCTAGGAATACAATCATTCGAGACACAATTCCTCACAAACACGTGGATCCCTCATATGAACCTATGTGTGTATGTGAGGGGTACATTGTGTTCGGGGGTTATATCCGAATGATTGTATCCCTAGTTAGCATTTTTGTTTTCCTTGTATGTGAGCACTGAGCACATTATGGACTATTGATAAACTTCATGATAATGTAAGCTTTCATTGATAATCGGATACAGACTTAAATAGTATATGTTTCTCAAAACGTCCGGTGCATGTAGAAAATTAAAGCCTTACATTTTGAATTGAGACTTTGTGTTCTACTGTGCTGATAAAGAAAATCTTGATTTCATAGTTATCTTTACTATTGTCCGTGGAAATGACATGTACAGAGTTTATGCAATCCATTTGTCCCAATTTATTTTCCCTATTTGGAGAATCTAACTTACTTACAATATAGTAATATAGTATATTATACTGTACTTTGTAAAGTTATACTTTTCAAAAATACCCTTCAATTGAGTTTTCGCTTGTCACTTTAAATCAAGAGTATATATAAGGTGCATGCAAACCTATTTTTAAAGTACTTTATTCTTGGGATTTAAAATGAACAAATAATTTAACATATTTGGAAGTAAAAAAGTCGACAAACAATTAATATATGTGGCGGGAGTGTTACGTAATTTAAACATTGAATGTGAAACAAGAGTTTGATTCATAGTAATTTTTTGGTCCCGGCCATATGCAATGCATTTTGTTTTTCAAAAGAATGTATGGCGTATAAATGCCGCACTTTATTATGATAGTAGTACTACATACTTTAAACATTGGATGTGAAAGAAGAGTTTGATTCATAGTACTACTAATTTTTTGGTCCCATTTGCAATGCATTTTATTTTTCAAAAGAATGTACGGCGTATAGATACCGCACTTTGTTATAACAATTGTCACATTATCAAAAAACTTCTCGGTCCCGTGACTAATGCACTTAATGCTTATTTTTGTTGGTTTGGATTAAATCATTGCGGAAAAATACATTTTAAAAATTTGTTTCGGATATAATTTTTACGTACACATAAAGTTTCATGAGGAAGGGTTAGGGTTCTACCTTTCTAGTTCAAAAAACTGGAGCCTCCTGCATACCAAAGATCTTCAACCCTATGACCCAAGAGAACGATAGCCAAAAGGGTTCGTGGGAACCCTAGACTTTTCCTCCCTCTTTCTTCTCTCAACTCTCTCTGGATTTTGTAGGAGAAAAGTTGCCTATACTTTTGTGTGTTGTTTTGTATATTTTCCAAGAGAGAAAGAGATCTATATATAGAGGAGGATTTACTTGGCCAACAATTCAACTTAATAAAATAAAATTGAATATTATCTCTAATTATTGGGCTAGGGTTGGGAGTCATGGTGCTTGACCGATCAGGTGTGTAACACACAAATTCGTGTCCTGCAATTAAGAACAAGAAAAAGATGCACAAAATACAATTTTATTGATTTGAATTTAATGCGGGTACAATTCTCTAATACATATTCTTTTAACAAATAAAAGAATAAAATCCTCTGATTCGATCTCCGGAATTGACGGCGTTCCAACGGCTTGAGTGCTTGTTGTTGAATCGCACAAACAGTAACTTACTTTGAATCTTCAAGTTGAATGAACAGAAGAACAAAGTTTGATGATGGCTTGAACTTGAAAGAACTCCAAAGAAACAAAACCTTATAGCAGAGATTGATCTTCGAAAACCTTCAAGAGTTTTGAATGATTTGAGGTAGAAACTTACCAAGAAATCGGCACGTGTTGATTGTGCTTGATGATTCTTTGGAAGAACTTTGAGAGAGAGAGACTTGTGAATGCTTGAATTCTTGAGAGTGCTTGAGAGCTCTGGTAGAAATGCCAAGCAAAAGGTCATTTCTCCTTTACATGAGCCTCTATTTATAGGCAAAGGAGAGGGGTGGTGAATATGGCAGGATGACATCTTATTTCCTATAAAAGAAGATATTTGATCCTTCTTTAAAGTAAATAAATAATAATAATATATAAATATACTACTAATATTATTCTTTTGGCCAAGTAAATTTGACTGGGCTTGTATTTGGGTTGGCCCAAACTTATATGATCCACTTCGTTGGCTAAGTTAATCCATCTTCTCTTGTTCCTGCCTTGATTGAGCCCTATTTTTGTGAGCCCATTTGGCTAATTTAAATTAGCCCATCTTATTTTGGCCTTCACCTTATTTAAACGGATTGAGCCCATAATTTTGGTGGGCCCTAATCTATTTGAAGGCTTTGACCAGCTTTGACTTTAATTAATCCAGATAATTTTATTTGTCTCAATTAATTTGGACGGCGATTAAATCGTGCCAAAATTTTAGTGTCTACAAGGTGTACAGAAATTAAGACTCAAAACACGTCCCAAGCGTAGGACTACTAATTAGTGTAGCACAATAATCCGGAAGTACCGGAGTCGAACCACAGAGACGGTTTAACGATGTTTGACTCAGAGGTGTTGAATTGTAGTTAACTGGGCTCTTAGGTAGCCACCCTTTGTTTCAGTTGATTGTTTAACATAAGAATGAACTAATTAACGGGTTAACTTTGAATTAAAAAGGAGAGCACAACCGTGGGAACTCCAGCGTCCGCGACTAGCCTTAACCGCTATCCACTCGGGTCACAATTCTCTTAAATAGTCGATTTTAGATTAGGAAAAAGATTCCCTAACGAATGCACACCACTTGTCACCAGTTTCCATGCGCAGCTACTGCCACAAGGACTCTGG
>JAXBDA010003497.1:0-34322 GCA_036023075.1 Gaultheria prostrata
GGGTAGGGAGTGAATAGTGCCTCCCTAAATGGGGGGGTTTTTAGGGAGATACTATTCATTTTTGTATTTTAGGGAGGGGTTTAGGGAGTCTCTTGGAGCCTAACTTTGGGGTTTGGCTCCCTAAAATAGGGATGAGAGCCAATTTATGGAGTTTGTTGGGGTTGCTCTTAGGGATCCACTATTCACTCCCTACCCATTTTTTAATCCTTTTTTCTTTTCTTTCTCTCTCCTCTTTATGTGTATAATATATATTATATGTATTAGTTTATATTATTTAATTGAAATAGATAGAGTAATAGAGAGGATTGTTGGACTGTTAAAAGAGATGCGAGTAAGTAAAATACTGTTTACCAATCTTTTTAGGGAGGATTTGTGTTCTCATTGTTGGGAATGCCACATGGGGTATTTATGAAGCTACTGTTCATCAGAGTATTTTATGGAGGGATTTAGGTAGTCTGTTAGGGCTTGCTTTTGGGGTTTGGCTCCCTAAAATAGGGATAAGGAGGGGTTTGAGTCATTTGTTGGGCTTGCTCTAGGATCAAACTAATCTAGAGAGCGGATAAAAAAAAAAAAAAAGTGATGCTTTGGTAAAAATAAATTGTTTGGTTTATTTTTTGTCTTTATTAAAAAATTTTGTATTTTTTAGGTTTGCGTTTTTTTTGTTGATTATTGGTTCGTCATGATAAGAGTAATCTAAAAATTGAAAAATTATCTATTAAAAAGTTAAAAAGTTCACTAAAGACTAAAATAATTTAAATTTTTGTGGATTATTGAATTATTTTTCTTTATTCACAAAGATTTTAGCGTTCTTAATTTTAATTTCTTTCTCTTTAGATTTCTCTTGTCGGAATGAATCAATAATCTATAAAAATCGACGTAAAATTAACAAATGTAATTTTTTTATAAAAAAAGAAAAAAAAATTAAAGTCTAGAAAAGGTTGGAAAAACAGTCTTGAGTTTATATTTAACCCTCGAAAATGGGTCCACTATAAATAAAGGTCTTCCGATACTATTTGTAATCGAGAACTTTCATGTTGGAGTTTTCCAAAAATTGTTAGTGAATGAAATTGAGGCAATCGAAGAGTCTCGACCGGTTCGTGGTTAATGGTGTGCGGCTACTAATAATAACCCATGATCACTTGTCACTCCACATATAAATTCGTAAACCTTTTCCCGTTCTCTCGATCAATAGGAGTATTTGATTGTTTAAATTTAAGATAGATATCTATATAGCTATTTGAACGAAATGTCTGTCTTTGTAGAAAAAAAAAAAAAAAAAACCCAACTTAGAATTTGAAAGAAAGCTATCGATAGGAGTATAAATATAGTGTACCAAGAAAATGAGCAAAACGACATCGTTTAAGAGAAAAGGAGGATCCCCGGATCCAAAACAAAAAGTTTTTAGTTTTCTATTACAGCTCTTCGGCCATGTTCGGTTTTGGTTCCTAGAACCGGTTTTTACTTTTTTTCCCAGCGGGGTCCACATGGCAGCCAACATTTTTCTCTCTCATCCCAATTTCTAGAAAACACTATTCTACTCCATATCTTGTGCGAGATGCGTCCGTGAGACCCACTTTGAAAACCCACACAAATAATCCGCGCCGTTCATTAATTGTTTAAGGAATTTTTGAGTCACTCCTAAAAAAGTAGGTCATTCGAAAAATTATAAGTGGTTGATCCGTCTTCTAATTATTCATTCACAATTTAGGATCCTGAATTTTGACAGAAATTTGAAAGAAAGTTACACAAGCAGATTAAGTACTTAAAGTCATGCGATTGACCTGATTTTTTTCTGGATGACTCAAAGAATAATTTTAGCACTAATGAACGACTTGGATCATTTGTGTGGATCTCTCGCACAAGACATGAACTATATTAGTGTTTCTAGAAATTGGGATGAGAGAGAAAAATGTTGGCTGCCATGCGGACCCCATTGGAAAAAAGTAAAAACCGGTTCTAGGAACCAAAACCGAACATGGTCAGTCCCTTTTTAATTGTTTAATATTTTATTTTAGCTTGTCCTTTAACAAGTGTGTATTTTAAAAAATGGCTGGGTAAAAATTTATACTACTCGTTTTGCCTTTTTGAAAAGTGAATGGGTAATTAATTGTAAAAATTGAAGTAAAAGGTGTATAATAGAAGTAAAAATTAATGTGAAAGTAACAATGATGATATTTGTTTAATAAGTTGGATTTACGAAGTCACATACATAAAAAAGACGGATTTAGCGTGCCATTTTTAAATTACTTATATCTTTTAATCCATAGTATTATTATTTTTTATGACTTAATTTGAAAACTTTATTTAATAGATCTAATCAAATAAGATCTATATTGCACATTTAAAATTTTATACACTAGAAAAATTAAGAATTTTTTTGAGGTGTCTAGAATAGTAAAAGTGGATAAATTTTTTTAGAAGGAATGAGTATGTAATTTTTTGTTGGTTCATTTGAATGTACAAGTAGGCTAATAACGTATTTATGTATTAGGTTCTTTACTTTGTCATTTTATTTACTTTTTTATTCCACTCCGAAAATATATTCTCTAAATTATGCTAGATAGAAATAGGAGTATTTGCCTTTTTTAAGCCTTTAAAATTGCAATCTCAATTGGATGTGTATACTCTATTTATTTACTAACAGAGAAAGCTATTGATATGCTGTTAAATAAATAATTAACAGAATAAATGTTTGTTACTATATAAAGAAAATTGTGGAGGGTATAAAAATCAGTCAAAATATGAGTTTTTTTTTTTTGAACTGCCAAAATATGAGATTGTGCTCCTCAAATATTGCACAACAATTTGCAAAATATATCGGAATTATTTCCTGAAAGTTTCCCTTAACTGATCTGCAATAACAGTAATTATAATCATACAATTCCACGTACTTAAAAATTTAAACATTAAATTCAATTAGTTTCAAAAGCGACCATTTAGCTCCTTTTTTTTTTTTTTTGCTTGGTATTTTTTTTATTTCTTATGGGAAAAATGTATCCCCAACACAAATTGTGGCATTGATGTCATAATAGACATGAAAGAAATGAACTAAACGTGAAAGGAACAGTTTATTTTTTCAAGTTTAGAACCTTTTTGTTCAAATAATAAAGTGAAGAAAAGAAGAAAAAGAAGAAGAACGAAAATTCTAAAATAGAAAAGAATTTTTCAAACATAGATGTATAAATACAAACACGATTCGGCCCTAATATATCCTTCGTACGTACCTAAATTCTTATGTACCCATGACTAGTGTATTTCATATCAATCGTTGAATCAAACGAAAATTTTAGAAAATAAAAAATTACTGTATCATTTGATGCAACGGCTGAAAATGCACCCTACATGGGTATAGATGAAACACCCGAAAATGTTATCATGTTGAACGCGCCTTTAGAAGTGTATGAAGAGCATATATACGTCCCTTTAAAAGTGACGGTGCTATTAAATCTGTCAACAAATATTTTATGTGAGTCTCCTTACAACAAAAAGAAATTAATATGACATGAAAATGAAATTAACTTTCAAAACAACACAAACGGATACTAATCCACATTCAAGCACAAGCCAGACCTATTGAAAAAGATCGATCCATTGCAAAGTGTTTTCACATATTTGAACCTCATTCCAAGTGACGGCCATCTCGAAAGTCATATGCCAAAAACAAGAAATTATTTGCAATTTCATATTTAAAGTAGCAAAGGATTTGAATAGATATATTTTATAAAGAGAATAAACACAAAAAGCACCAAATACCAAAAGGCCAACGACAATAACGCAAAAGGAAAAAAAAAGAAGTACTTCTACAATTGGTAGTTTGGTCCTACAATTCTCTGGGTGGTGTAATAGTTAAAAACGCAACGTGCAACCGTTCTAAACCTTCTCATACCCTCATCGAGTTTTTATAAAACTCTTGTTTTTGCGATTCGGAGGGCTTGTAATGAGGGGACAAGTGAGCCCCATCCGGTTTGCCGATTAAAATTTAAAGTGTCCTGCCGAAATTCATCTAGAATATTTTCTTTGAAGAAAAGGTGCAATATTGCCAAGCAGAATTAACAAACAACATCAACATTTCTTTCAGATTTGGAATGCAACAACTGCACCTTTCATTGGCCATTAATTATTGTGTGAAATGTTTTTATTAGAAACAGAATCCAATATCCATGTCAGGTTCCTTGGCGTTGTCAGCAGGTGGATTAGGAAAATAGGGACAAGGGGTTGCTGCTGTGCAGCGGGTGCACAGCACCTGCTGTGCACCATCCGAGCCGTCCATTACTCGGATGGACGGCCCAGATTTCACCTCAGCACCCTTACATCCGAACCGTTGGTTGTTGTGCGTGCAAGATGAAATCTGGGCCGTCCATCCGAGCAACGGACGGCTCGGATGGCGCAAAGCACCTGTTGTGCATGGGGCTGCACAGCAGCAACCCCAAATCCGGAAAATAGGCTAGCTGACCAACAATGTCACAAACTTTAATTTAAAGAAAAAATTCTGAAATTAGCTGAATAGACTCTCGTTACGGTTTATAAAGTGTATTAATAATGTATGAAAAATAAATAAAAAATTTAAAAGTATTTTAAAATGTGTAAAAAACATATACTAAAATATGCTTCTTCTTTTTTTCTTTTTTTTTTGTCTTTTTCTTTGCTTAACGTCCGCCTAACAGAAGGACGCTACTTTAAAATTGAACCTTTTCATTTGTGTTTTGGTTGTTTAGTTCATATTCCTATGAGCTAGCCAGCTAGCATTGCCTAGCCAAAAAACGATTTACTTGGCACTATTAGCTAGTGGGAATAATTGGATTTGGGTTTTGTCGTTTTGCCTAGTTGAAGATTTTGTTAGATCATAAATGAGTCAGTACCTACCTACTAACCTACATTAATTTAACCTTTAAAAGGGTCTTGTGTTCGCCACTTGTCTAATTATGCTATGTCATCTTTTTGGGACATATCCTATCAAAGTAACACCATTCTTATGAGGCCTAAAAAAAAAACCCGAATTGTGAATCCGAATTGGACAGTAAGTTTTGGATTGGGTCCGTAAATTAATGGTCCGGACACAAATTGAAAAATTAAAAAACTGTGACTCGCGATTCGGTCTACGAATTTTCATAAAAAAAACCATGAATAAACCGAACAGAACCGTGATAATTTTATAAATAAATAAAATAAAATATGTGTATCCGTTTAATATTGAGTAAATAATCATAATTTAACATATTATTCTAAGTTATTTTAAATTTTCTACGTGAATTGCTGAATGTGATATAAGTAAATCTTGGAGTAATTGTTAACTGTAATTTTAATTTTCAATATTACATACTCATACACATGGATGACAGTAATGATATGTAGTGGTAGTAATCTAATAATGTATGGATGGAAGTATTGTAATGTTTTTCAATCAGCTATATATTGGTATATAATGACAGTAATGGTACTTTGTGAAAATGTAATGTTACTTTGAATATGGAAATGTAATTGTTGCTTCAAATTTTTTTGGAATGTAGTAATTCGTAGATAAAACCGTGAACCAAACCGTGAGTTACGGATTGGTTCGAAACCGAACTGTAGACTTTTGGTTCGGATAAGGATTGCCTTTCCTTAGAACCATGACTCATGGTTCAATCCTCAAATTTATATCCATCTGCACAAATCCAGACCATTGACATCCCTAATTTTTGTGTAACAAAATACTTCCACGAGTATCCTATTGTCTGAGTTCAAGCTGATAATAAAATATTAATTCATCTTTTAGTAATTTGATTAAACTAACATACTAATATGTTATCGTCCGGTAAAAAAAACCGATAAACGGTTATATATATATATATGATCATGATCTAATAAGGACTCTCTTACGAAAATTCCGTAAGGACCTCATGGAAAGGGGTCGAATCTCGACGATCCGAACCACTCAATATGTTTAAAACGTGTTTTTAAGGGTCACCACGAGGAATCGCCAAAAAAAAATACCCGGGAGGCCTTCATCCGAGCATTTTTCGATAAAGTGTATATGTACGGTTATTAGTATGAGAAAAACTACTCGGACGAAGTCCTTTCGGGTACATTTTTTTTGGCAATTTTTCGAATAGTCCTTACTAGATCATGATCCTATAAATATAATGATAATCCGATTCACAACGAAAAGATAAAAAAATAGTACTCGTAGTACTTTTTTTTTTAAAGAAAAGTTCTTAAATATATTGATTTAAAAAAAATTACAAAAACAACAATTAGTAACACAAACAGGGTCTTTCGACTGGCAAACCACTAAATTACAAAAACAAAAAATCAGTAATACAAACAGAATCCTTCGATCTTTTGACAACCCACTTAATTACAAAAGCCACAATCAATCATGCAAACACGGACTTTCTATTGACATCCCATAAGCAAAGAAGACGGGAAAAAAAAAATACACAATCCAGTGTATTGTGGACATTTTTTAATATACTTTCACACATAATCAAATATTTTTTCATGTATTTCAATACACATTTTAAATCTTAACAATAGTCTGAACTGTTAATATTTCAGTTAGAAGGGATCTTTCTATTGAATTTTGACTGGGTCCATGGTAAGAATTTTGAATGATGTCAGCAACTGGCAAACAACTGTTCTTCTCCCCTGAATGAGGAAAAACTTGGGTGAAATAGTAGTCTGAATTCTCAACCTTCACAAATATTTCTACTTTTGTTACCTGCAGAAGTCAGCAGGTCTCCACTTTTCGGACAGGGGGCCTGCTGTGCCGAACATATGGCCATGTCACAAGTTTGAAAATATAATTCAAATACTCCATTCACTTTGTAAAACTCGTTGTAAAAAATTAAATCGATCATACATCTACATCTTAATAAGCAAATCATTTTTTATGCAATAATAAATAGGATTCGGAGATTCTGTAATGCGCCGGGATCGTAGGACGGCCAAAACTATATCGTTTTGGATGTGCAAAGGTTTAGAATCACAATATTTTCTCTCTCTTGGGATTATGTCAAGTTTAACATTAGTATTTTTATTTTTTTTGTGGGCCTTTTATAAATTTAGAAAATTGATTGTGACTTTAAATTCGTAGGACAACATTAGCTAATAAAATTCATCTATTTTGTAGAAATACTAGTTTTTACACTAGTACTATTTTATGTATATTTTTGCGAGAAGCCCCCTAAATATAACAAATGACATTAATTTAGAATGTCTACACACAATTGACAATTTACACATCTTGACTCTTATTCTTATACAGTGTAACCCTTTCTCATCTCGAACAGAGCTTTACAAAACTAAAAGAAGCCCAAAAATAAGAAGTTTAATAATGCGTTTAATTGTAGACTTTTTGTTTTGAGAACTAGGTTTTAGGGGGGGAAAACTTCTACTCCTAAAATAAAAAAACTAACTAACCTCAATCTAAAATAAGTGACTTTTATGTTCACGTATAGAAGAAATCAAAAATCAAATTTAATTTTGAAGAAAATAAACACCCACTTAAAAATACTCACATTTTGGAATTCAAACAAATAAAACTAGGTTAAAATGACGTAATTTTGAGAGATTAAGTAGTGGTGTGTTCTCTTTGCACACTCAAAATGACAGAGTTTTGGCCGCCCTACAACCCTGTAGAGCGGAGGCGCACTATCCGCCTAAATAAACAGCAAAATAGGATACAAGAAATACACAGTAGATCAAATATATTGATGTGTTCTTGTATTTTGTCTTTATCCAAAAAAAATTACATTTGTTATCAAAAAATTTAAAAAAGTTAAATAAAAAAACAAAAATAATTCAATTTTTTGTGGACGATTTGATTATTTTTGTTTTTGTTCACAAAATGTTAGATTGGTTAATAATTTTGTACTCTTTTGATTTCTTTCATCGGGACGAACCAATAATCCACAAAAAAAATCGACGCAAAAACTAACAAATGTAAAAAAATAAAATATACCATCAATTTATTTTTTTACACGACTATTAAATGCTTCGTACTCTGCAAGTGAATGGTTCGGTCATATATTTAAGCTTGAGACGTGGCCCATGAGGACGGCACGGCAGGTAGCTGAGCCTGGTGCCCCCACCTTCTCCCTACTCTTTTGATGGACTTTCAGAGTATCTTGTTTTACTCCACCATCCTCTAGATTTTCATGACTACTTTTGTAATGCATTTGTAAGTAATTTCGTATAAGGGAAGTTTTAAAATCAGCTCATTGAGATTTAAAAAGTGTATTCAAATATGTGAAAAATGTATCAAAACAGTGGTGGACGCATGATTCTTATGGCGGGGAGACCAAATCATATATATTCATAAATTAACAACAAAATATCATCCTAATAAAACACAATTTTGAGAGAAATATGGTAGAAAATTTGGGATAGTTTGGGTGTGCTGGGGCTCGGGCCCCTACTTGCACCCCCTTAGGTCCTCCCCTGTATCAAGGTGTGAAAATGGATTAAAAGGTGTAAAAAATACACTGAAATATATGTATTTTTGTGTTTCTTTCCCTTATTGTCAGCTCAATAAACTATCAAGTGTCAACAAAAGGACCCACCATATAAAACCACAAGCTCATATATACCACTAACTCAAGTGCAAAGTAAGATTTTCTAAGGAATGATTGAAATTCATCAACCCCATTCAAAGTTAAGATCATATATATATAAAGAAAAAAATAAACTTGGATTTATAAGCTTTTGCTACCACATCTGCATTCTGCAAGGCCATTAGGATTATCCATACAAAAATTCTATTACTCCACCAAACAAGTTTACAGCTATCCGCCAATTTCTTAGTAACCCCAAACCCTAATATTTCCAGTAAAAGCAAAATGAGGATACCCACATATCTAAACATGGCTGTCAACATAACCCAATATTATCATATACTATATATACTAGTTGATATTGTTTTCGTGCGATAAGCTGTGTTTGGATCTTGAATTTTGTGGAAGGATTTTCCAAGGAAGTCAAAAGATTAATGCAGTCCTCTTTTGCTCATCATCCAAGCGAGTCAATGATTCTCATTCTTCTTCACTTGTCTCACGACTCTCATCATCCAAAAGGGTTTTAAATTTCGTCTTTTGCAAAACTCAAAATTCCTTCAAAAAATCCATGATCCAAACACAGCCTAACTCGAAACATGAGGTTGCAATTGCAATGGTACCTCTTGCCTATTAGTCTTCTTCTTCCTCTTCTTCTCATAACTGATCCCCCTCGATTTCGCCTGGAAATCGCGAACCTCCCTCAAGAAAACCCTAATTGCCCTTCCACCGAAGGGATTCGTCTCGGGCTTCCCGCCGTGCTCCTCGTAGGCTGCTCTAAGGCGGCCGATAAGCGCGTCGAGGCTTCCCCAAGCTTGCCTGAGAGGGCAAGGGCACGGCGAAGGCGGGTTTTGGATGCCGAAATAAGGGCATGTTTGGTGGTGGACTTTGGTTTTCCCGAATTGGTCGAGGTAGCGGAGGAAGTCGAGCACGTGGGGGCCGCCGCAGATGGACGGGGAGAGGGGCGGGCGGTGGTTGCTTAAGTACTGGCAGAAGGTGTTCCAGTCCCGCCGCTTCTGGTTCTCGTACCGGCTCGCGGGCGGTGAAACTGGAGGTGTGGTGGTAGTGGTGGTGGGTACGGTGTTTATTGAGTTGGAGCTGATCTGTGGTGTGAGAAAATCCATTGGAAAAATTGGGAGACTTCTTCTAGGGTTTTGTTTTTTGGGTTTTTTTTTTTCCTGCTGTCCTGTTTGAAAAAAAAAATGGAAAAATTAGTAGAAATAATTACTAGATATGAATTTTTTTCCAAGAAAATAAAATTTTTGTAAATGAAGTGCAGAAATAATGTTTGATCGGTGAAACATTATTACTAGAGGATTTTTTTTTTCTTGCCCCTATTGGCACCCGGCTCCATACCCTGTACGAAGCCGTGGTGAAGAGAGAGAGAGATTTTCAGGTGAGTTGAAATGGATAAATAGGAGTATTTCCAAAAGTATTTTGAGCTAATAATGGATTCCAAAGGACAATAATGCACAAAAAGGAGAACAAAAATTGCTGAAAATAGTAAGGAAATAATAGAGTAGAGTAGAGTAGTGTACCTGATGATGAGAAGGGAGAGAGGTGGAATTAGAAATCTTGAGAAAGTGAAGTGATGTTGTTGGGTTTGTGATTTTTGGGAAAGTTGATTTAGAGGAAATCAGATTTCATTTTCATTTTCCAGGGAAAGAGGCAACCAAACTGAAGTTTAGAAATTAGAACGAGAGGAGAGAGAGAGAGAGAGAGAGAGAGTGAATAGAAATGTCATGCAGCAGTAGTAGTACTAGTCCTCTGCTACTGGGTGAAGAGAGAGAGAGAGAGAGTTGCAGCTTTTCAGCTATTAATGGGTGTGACTTTAAAAAGGACAAATATTGGAGTAAAAAAAGAAGTCCATCATGGACGCTGGAGCGGACCAACAAAAGAATGCCGTTGGATCCATGGGAGCATTTCGTATCAATATTTCATTCGCGACAATGATACATGTACAATAAAAATTTTGAATACGGCTCCAATATGTTTATATGGGGTGTAGAGCCTGCAAACACTTTACACATATTTGAATGAAATGTGTGTGAGGTTCACGCTCCATGTGAGTGTGTTGAAACAGAGTTGTTGTACATTTATCATTTTTATTTTGCTATATTTTTATTTTAAAGATTGAATGTGACATAATAAGGAGAAATTTTTTTCCTTCAATTTATCTCTTTTTTCCTTCAATTTTTGTAATTTTTTTCAAGGATTCATAATGTTTTTAGAAATTTCGAGACTAAAATGAAAGCGTGGACTACATTGTCCATTGTTACTGTACAAGTATATATGTAAAAGACTGTATTTACAAGAAAGTAAAATGAAAAATCATTTTTTACTGTAACTAAGGGGTTGTTCTCCAATGGACTTATAAAGATTTAATAAAATCATACCCTTGATTTTATCCATTCTGCAAAAGATTTCATAAAATCTCCCATTTTTACATTCAAAAATGGGCAAAAATGGGAGATTTTATGGAATCTTTTGCAGAATGGATAAAATCAAGGATATAATTTTATCAAATCTTCATAAAATCAATTGGACAACAACCTCTAATTATAGCAATGTGTTTCGTTGGTATGGCATGGGATGCATATAAAACTTGTGAATTTTTTTGTTTTTAATAATCAAATGTCCGGATCATTTTGCTCACATCTCAATTAATTCTGGGGTCTTGGAGGTAAGGACTGGGCATCATCCCCGGTGGCCCCAAGAGTTCAAACCTGAGATCTTAAGTGAGAGCACACTCCTAAATCCCAAGACAACCATTTTGCTAACCTAGGACCTTGGATGCCCATAAGTTTAGTAAATACAAAATTTCATATGCAATAATATACTCCCTTTGTTCCATTTTAGGTGCTTTCTAAGGAGATTCTTAACCTTTTAAGGAGTCCAAATTATTACTTTAGATTTGCCAAATTTAATCTTTGAACTGTGAAGTTAATTGAATGTATTTAAATTGCTTATACTTTTCAACAAGGATCTCAAAAAATATGTAATATAGATTTTCTGTGATACATCTTGATTTATTTTATTGTACGAACTACGAAGTTTTAAAAATTATGAAAACATTGTAGATTGGACAAACCAAGTAGGATGAAAAGAGTAGTTGTTAAAGGTAAATTGGAAGTTTGAGATGTCTTGATGGTTGTTTTTATAAATATGAAATTTATTTTGGCACATCTCAAAATAGAAAGAATGATACTTAAAATGGTATAGAGGGAGTATATTTTACTTTGTTGAGCAGACTTGTAAGTCCTTGTCAAATTATCAATGGATAAAATAATTTTTGCACTCTATTTTCTTATGCATATTATGTTCTAGTTTCTTTAATTCTTTCTATGATTTTGTAAATTACACAAAATAAATTAATTCACAAAAACACGTTACGGGTCATCTGTTCACACACATCAATTACTGGATGAAGGGTGAGTTTCCCAGTTGATAAAATCTAGTGTTGATTTTATCAAAATTTGATAAAATGAAGTGGGAAACTGGGCCGAAGACCTGAGTGAGACCACAAAGCAGCCAGAGTCCTTCAAGAAATGAAATCTGATTTTCTTTCAAGGAAAAAGCAAAGGCTATGTTTGGTATCTAGGGAAAAGAAAGGAAAATAAAAGGGAGGGAAAGATTGAGAAAAATTAAGAGGAATTTTTTTAGATAAAATAGTTTAGTTTAGTTAGTGTTCTTTTCGTTTTCCTCTCAACCCAAACAAAGGAAGAGGAAAATTTGTTTATTTTCCTTTCCTTTTCTTTTCCACACTATCAAACAGAGCCAAAGCAGTGATTCACTGTGAATGTACACAGTAGGAGAGAGAGTCCCAACTGTTAGTCTGGTTAATTAGTGGAATTTTTCGCACAATTAATTAGGGTTCAATTCGTGACGCTAGTTCACAAAAAAATAATTTTTAAATGAATGATCTGCCGTTGACTGGACCAAAAAAAAAATTGATATTCGCATAAGCTAACACGGATACTTGAAGATCACCCAACCAGAAAGATGATGAGATTTTTTTTTGGCAATAGGGTCTTTTGCGAGAAAGGGAAATGTTTGGCAAATAGTAATAAGTGGAAGTACTCCTAGAGAGAGGGAGAGAGAGTAGTAGGATAGGATCATTTACCCATCTGTCGGACTTGGGGTGAATGTTGTGCACTCCTCAGCCGTCTGATCATATTTTGAACGGTCTGGATGCATTCTGCAATTTTAATTTACTTTTGATTTACTTTAGGTAAAAAATCAAAACACATCTAGACCGTCCAAAACACAATCGGACGGTCGAGTGGTGCACAGCACAATGCACAGCACCCAAGTGCACAACACCCATCCGTTCCCGTCATCACTCATCACCGGTAACTTTGGAAGGAAATTATTTTTTGAAACCAAACAAATCTCAGGAACCTTCTTTGCAATTCCTCCCCACTATCATCCAAAATGCCACTTCTAGTTTTGTAGGAGAAGTATAGTTGTGTGGTCCTTTGGGGAGAATAATTCATTTATTGTGCTTTGGCAAAAAAAAAAATAATAATTTTGTCTTTATTAAAAAAAATTACATTTGTTAATTTTGCATCGAATTTTTGTGAACTATTAATTCGTCTCGACGAGAAGAATATAAAGAGTAAACTCTTGAAGAGTTTACTCTTTATATTCTTCTCGTCGAGACAAACCGATAATCCACAAAAAGTCGACCCGAAACTAACAAATGCATACAAATTTTGCAAAAAGATTTGGTTTATTTTTGCCAATGCACTTAATCTAAAAAGTAAAAAAAAATTATCAAATTTTTTGAAAAGTTACTAAAGACAAAAATAATCCAAAAAATCAATGCAATAACGATTTAAATAAAGATATTTTTGCCAAAGGACAAATCTCTCACCATATGTACAAGCTCATTATAATATAAGTTTCCAATTTCTATAAGATATAAATGAAGATAGGATAGATTTAATTTAATATAAAACTAACAAACTTTTAAATAAAAATTATATTAAATCAATTCAATTAAGTTAGCCTAAACAAATATCAAATGCTTAAAATAAAATAAAAAAGCTATTACTCACTGGTGAATATATTGAACAAACAAAATGTTGTAATGTGGTGTTATTAGGGTTACTTAATATTAGTAGTTAAATTTATGTTATACCAATCTTGAATTGGTATAAATGACTAAAAATCGGAAATATACATAAAGAAAATGGGTCCAACCCACTCTCCAGCCCTTTGGGACCTTTGTTAGGCTATGGTTTAATGATCAAAACTGTTCATTTCAAACAGTTTCTCGAGGAAACTTGTGGCGTTCAAAATCATGTTGATTGAATATCCTTTGATATGTTTACAAAGCACATTAGGTTAAGGAAAAAAAAAATTGATTGCAACACTAGATACGAACCTTTCTTCTCATTATAAGTTTTTCCTTAACATAATATTCAGCGTCAGTGAAATTCTCGACAAGATCTAAAAAAACAATTTTAATCGCCAAATAGGACCCAAAAAGGGACGGTATTTGCACCTGTACAGGGAACTAAAGAGATTATATCCGCAAAAGAATCCAATGATTATAATTTTCTTATAAAGATGAATTAGAATTTTGACCAGAAAATGAATCAATATTCGTCAAAAAAAAAAAATTCGTTTGTCTTGCTCATTAAAACAAAGAATGGATAATCTATTACATGTTCTCTTTCAAAAAAAATTCTCTTAATGATTATTGTTCCATTTGATTATTGTTCCTCATGAACATAGTGATACTATAAAAGTACCATGGAAAGTGTTAGCTTAATCACTACATAAACCTCCAAAAGAGATTCTTCATATAATGAGGGAAAATTATTGTTTAGATCTGGAGCACCGTCACGTAGTGCTTCAAAGGACTTTACCACCATATATTCCCGCAGGGCTTAATGCCGCGTATGAACCCCATGTGAATATGGAGTGATAAATGCCTTTGGAGGCTGGAGTACCTCATGGCTATGCTCCGTTGCTTCGGAAACACTGAATAATCACTTCTACATTAGGCTGTGTTGCTTAGATGCCTAATTAAAGTGGAAATTAACTTTATTATCTTCTTTGTACTGATTATTACTCTTTAGGAATATTGAGAAGTTTCGTTCTATAAGACATGACTTGACCCACCACAACCTTGGCCTTTGTGATTTTTTGAGACATATTTTGCAGTTTTTGATGCTATCTATAGAAAAGATTCTTTTTGCAAAATCTAATAAAATGAAAATTCGTAAACGTCAGTCGATCGAATAGTTTTCAGAAAAGTGTTTGGTCTAATTGATTTAAGGAAAAAACAAAATGAAGAAGGTTATGAGAAGTATACATGTTCTTAATTTGTCCAAACAAAAATTGCCAAGAGCATGTGTTTCAAAATTGTGCTAGAGCTTTGTTACTGAAAAAATACACATCACTGAATTACATACAAAAATTTCTTTTTATTTTTATTATCCCAAAACAATATTTGGTGATATTATAACTCAAACAAAAGAGTACATCAAGATGACGACACATCCTTTGACAAAGGACCGAGTAACCAAAATGGCAGATTCCATCCAAAGACTATACCCCAAACCAACTAAGCATTTCCCAGCGATAACATGAGCAACTGTGTTAATAGATCGACGAATAAAAGAAAAAATCGCTCACTCGAGACTCATACTTATTTTCTTAATCGCTTGAACATTTGATTTTTTGGAAAATATTTTTGGCTGATCAAAATATTGAGAAGTTGGAACTATTTTTTGCTTCCACTGTTTCTTCAACAATTCCCCAGTCACAAATGCAGGATTTCTCTGCTGCTTAAACATTCCTGATTGAGTCATTGCAGTTTAGGATTTCACATCTTTTTCTTCCTTAATTTTCTTTTTAGTTCCAAATGAAGCCTGTCAGTTAACGAACCATTTTGTTTTGACCTGCGTTCCACGGAATTGGTAAAAGCCAAAGGCATAATTTCAGCCAAAAGGCATAATTTTTACTCCTATTCGAAATTTGTTGCAGAATTTTGCATAAATTGGCAAAAATGAATCATTACATTAATAACAACAATGAATACAATAAACAAGCTTTATACATTCTTCACCACTACAAAACTAATCATCTAAAGACGGATACACGACCTCATTGGAGGATCTGGGTAACAAGCAAAGAATTGCCATTCTACAGATGAAAGATGGGACAGAGTCCAGGGCATCCATAAAAGTACTTCACAAGCCAGCCGAGACCAATCCGTGCAGGGTAATTATACCTATTAAGATGCTGTGTTGATCGATGACAGGCAGGAACTGAACGGGAGATGGAGGCGATTCCATCTTCTGCATTGCTTCAACTGCCATTGCATCGGGACCAATTGTCCTCGGATTCCTGAAATGCCAACAAAGTCATGGAGAAATGTCAGGGTACCAACACACATAAAAAAATTGCATTTTCTTTATCTTCATCAGCTCCACACTAAATTTTGGTTATAGAGGAGGCAAAAGTGATGCAAGACAAGATTTGAGTTGTTTCTATAACTCCTTTCTCTTTTTCATTTAGGAAATAATAGCTTAGTGAACTTGTGATTTAATACTATAACTTATGCATTTATAGTTTTCCGAATTTTGTGTTGATTTAGGTTTTCTGGTCTATTGGCCTACTTCTGATTTTTGTTATCAGCCAACTTTTACAGGTCCCTTTGTTCTGTAAGAATTGGGTAGTTTTCAGTAATCGGTTATCAGCAATCAATGAAGTTTCTTAGTTTCCCCAAGGTTCTTCTCTCGAGAGGATTTAAGAGTTTCATGTCCTAGAAGGGCTAGAACGATATCTAGTCTTTTGCACAACCACCTTGCATCAGCCATCAATAGATCCAGCTTACTAAATCTAACATCAAACTGCATCAGGATGAACTAAGAGTTCGGAAGCTTCTGATTTTACCACAAAAGCCAGTAAAGTCCACACTAGATGGAGCATTCGCTCACGGTGAAAATTGTCATAAAGAGGTACTTAGGTGATTCACCAAGCTTTCACTTTAGAACCCTATATTTGCCCGAAGGATGTTGACTGAGACAATTAAAATTACCTGTTGCACATCTCCCCCACGGAGAGTTTGAAGATCCCCTCCTTACTAGCTTTCAGGGTTCGTCGCAGATCTCCATCAGTGAATGTACCAATCAGGTGGTATTGATCATCGATAACAAGAAGGCACCCACATCCTTTGCTAGTTAACTCTACCAGCTGATCCATTATCAAATCTCCTTCCCTGCATACTGGAAGTTCCTCTTGCTTTTTCATGACATCCTTCACCTGCAATAAAGAGAATACAGACCGACCAATCCAAATTAATTAAAACACGAAATTCGAATTTACAACTCCTAGTTTAACCCGAAAGAATTGGAAATTTCAGCATCTTTTAGACAAAGACAAGGAAACATAATAAAAAACCAAACTCTGAGATAGTCACAGCAATATCTCCCATCTTTCTTCCAGTTAGAAGCCACTTGGACAAGAATTTCAGATAGCAATACCTTTCAATCAGAGTTTTGCAAGTCCCAAATTTAACATTCTAAGGAATTAAATTAACTGAAATATCCAAGTGGGGAAATTGAGCAGTCAATAAAAAAGTGCAGTTCCATCGCTCGACACAACATAAACATGTTATCTATTAAAAAAACTCAGCGACACATTGAGGTTATAGTAGAATTTGCAGGATTTCCACCCTGACCTAAATTTTTAAATTACATTTTGACCTCCGAATGAGTCCCCGTCATGTCCCCAATGTGCCCTAACATGTCCCTGATATGTTTCTGGAGCGCTTCGTGTCAAGTCCATGACAGACATAGATACGTGAGTCCAGTATAAGTGTTTTGTCTTTCTTTGTTGTCAGGCATCAAGTCTAGAAAAGTAGAAAAAGAAAAGTAGTGCAAAGGCCTGTCAATGGACCGGATTCAATCCAATTATGATGCGGTTCCGATCCGGGGAAAAAAAATCCGATCCGAATCTGATAGCACTAATCTGATAATCGGAATTCCTGTCGGATCGGGCGGATATTACCGGATTGGATACAGATATAATACGATCTGATTTTTTTTTTTTTTTATAAATGGAACACATTAGAGAAATTGATGACCAGGTTCTGCTCTTCATCGCTCCCATCCTCTACGCCACATCTCTTTCTCTCCTCCCTGAATCCCCCTCCCTCTCCCTCCTCGCCTTCTCTGTTCACCGACTCCTCCCCCAATTCCCAACTTGCCCAATTCAAGACCAGGTATGAATAATATGCTCCCTCCCCCCGTTTAAAAAGCAAAATTGTAATTTTTTCCTCTTTTTTTTTTCTGTGGCTAAAATGCTGTATAAGTAAACAAATGGGGTGGTTCAGGCAGCTGAAAACGGTAGAGTCAAGATAATTACGGTGGAATATAATAGGAGTAGCGCTCAAGGATGAGTCATGCAGAACTAACAAAGAAAGGTGAGGGAATTTTTCCTTGCGACTGGTTGCCATGTGATCCAGAAATTCAGCAGCTTATATTTTGACTTTGGTCACACCCTAAGTCATACATTAAATCTGAAGAATTAAGAGCCTAGACAAACTATTCCATTCCTAGTTAACCTTCCAGGTTCCAAACACCTGAATGCAATTACATGATAAAGCTCTGAATTCTATTTACGTTGATAGATAAGACAAAGAGACAAAAAGAAAATAAATCTTCTTCATGTCTGCACCGATCAAACAATACCAACTCACTGGCGACGTGATTCCTCAAAAGGAGACTCAGACCAATATCATAATAACAGCAACAGATTAGAATTGAATACCTGCGGGTAATAGCAAGACATTGAAGAACGAATGATCCTCCAAACAAAAAGAGTGATTGAGTCCGACTCAAGCGAGTGAGTGAAAGGCTTGGCAAGAGAGCGAGTTCGACTCACGAATGATCAGCAAGTGAAGGATCGATCCATTTGCGCCTATACTGTTGCGAGACTGGTACTTGGCGGCTCATGAGCAACATATAGACTAAGACTAAGGTTGCCCTCCCTCGCTCTTTTTTGAAGGCCCTTTCTATTCTCTTTCTGGTATGGTTATTCCATAAAAACACTGAACGCACAGCTTCGCAGAGCAGCTCTCTCCCCAGCCCACAGCATAGTGTGGAATCTGGATCGTTTCATCGAGCACCATTTCTTTTAGATAGAAAGGTGTTCTGACTCTATTGGATCAAGTCATAACCTACGCCTTCTACTAATACAGAAAGTACAATGGAGAGACTAAGCTGTATTTCAGGGATTAGACTCGTAACTAAGCTCATGACCAAGATCTAGAAAAACAATATAACAGCAGTCCCTAGGCCACTTCTGTGGAAATTTTTTATCCGACCCAAAACCAATTGGCAATGAGGGAGAGGTTCATGATCATGTCATTAAGTCATCTCTAATTCCATACCCAAGCAAAGTGAGACTACTCTCTAACACCCCTCAAGTGTAGCCGCATTTCGATCCGTCACTCGTATTTCCCTACTTTTTGTATTTCCTCTTTTGTTCTATTCGTACCTATTCATGATTCCATACCGGTACCAAATTAGAGATAAACTAGTTCATTTGGTGGCTATCGTCGTGGAGTGTGGAGTTTGTGGACTATTTCAATTTTTAATTTGGGATGGAATTGGCATTGCTCTCTCTCACACACGCATTGGAACAGAAATGGACAAACCTAGTTCGAAATACCATCAGAATGACCCCAACCGTTGGATTGAAAAGAGAATGGCATATTGGCATCTATCAACCAAATTTCGACCGGATCCAAATCGACATCGACATCAACATGCATACGGTACCCACAAAACTAACTCCCAAAAACTCCATCAAACCAAACACTCACCTTGAAAATAAAGCTCTTCCCAATCCTCATTGCGAAAATTTACTAGTAGATCCAAATCAACATTCATAAAAAACCCACAAAATACCTTTCAAAATTTCATCAAACCAACACTCACATTGTAACATATGACATGTCTACCAAATTTACTAGATCCAAATCAACATTAACAGGATGTAAATTCAAAAAATTCCATCAAATCAAACCCTCACCTTAAAAATCAAGCTCTTCCCAATCCTTCCCGCAGGATGATTCGCCGCGTACTCCTCCTTACTCAAATTCCTAGCCGCCATCATCGCCACGGCCACCGTATCCCCAAACACCATCTGGATCGCCGTCGAAGTCACCGGCGCCAGATCAAACGGGCACAACTCCCTCTGAAGCGGCAAATACACGTTCATATCACACAACCCCACAAGCCCATTCGCCTCGCTCGACGTCACGCTAATCAAGTACGCCCCCTTGGCCTTGGCACACGGCACCAGCCTCAAAAGCTCCTCGCTGTTACCGCTCTTGCTGAAGAGCACGAGGACGTCGGAGCGGTTCAAGATGCCGATGTCGCCGTGGAGGGCGTCGAGAGGAGAGAGAAAGGCGGAGCGGATGGAGAGAGAGACTAGGGTTTGGGAGATCTTCTGGGCGACGAAGCCGGATTTTCCGACGCCGGAGAAGAAAATGGTGCCGGTGGAGTTTAAGAGGGTTTGGGTGAAGGCTAGGGTTTGGGAGAGGTCGAGGTGTTGGAAGAAGTGGTTGAGGTAGTTTTGTTGGGATTTGAAGAGGGTGAGGAGGTGGGTTGGGTCGATTTGGGGCTTTTGATCGGAGGTGGGTTGGAGATCAATGGAAGAAGATGGAGGGAGAGACCCCATTGTTGTTGCAGATCTTTTGTTGTTGTTTCTCTCTCCTCTGCGTGTGTTGTTTTGTTTTTTAGAGAGAGAGAGAGAGAGAGAGAGAGAGAGGAGGGAGACGACGGTTTGATTCTTGTAAACTTTCGCGGGGGTGCTGGCAAGGGAGTGTTTGGTTTGCCAAAATTAATTCAGGGGATGTTTTACGGAGAGGAATTATTGTCAAAAAACAGTTTTTTTTATTTATTTTCACTCCCTAGGCTCCATTCCACTGAGGAGATTTTTCGGCTATTTTGGCTTTCCTTAATTCTATTCAACAATATCATTATACGATTCTCAAAATAGATTATTCTTCTCGTATACCTTTAAGATAAAAAAAAAAACCAAGTAAAGCAAGTGCTCTCATTCAGAATGTTTATCAGACAATGCAAATCTTATGGTTTTGCAATAGTTTTTCCACATAAATTCCTTGTGAGAAAGTATTCATAATTAAGCACTTTTTGAATATCGAGGCCATCCAAACACAACTTATCCAATGTCCAATTGTCAAGTTTCCGAGTCCGCCGACACTAGAATTTGCTTCCACCGATTAACAATGACACCTTTTAAGGCTTTAACATGGCTCAGAGCATCTACATTTCAACACTTTTGACTCATTTAGTGTCAAATTTTAATCACATTTTGCAGTTAGGGAACTTTTTGTTCATTTGTTGGCTCTATTTGAATATTTTTGTGGCCTTTGTTACATAAAGCAAAGCTAGCAGGCTCCTACATGCTGCTTGGGTTGTAGAGAGCGTGAGTGAAGAGAGAGACAGAGAGAGAGGACAGGGAGGTGCAGAAAGTGACAGGAGGAGGAGAGAGAGGGAGAGAAAAGGTAGGGTAATGTGTATTTTTTTTTTTTTTATACTAAACCAATACACTAATAATGTCAAATGGAACCATTCTCATCCACTCTACCTAACAAACCTCTAACACATAATTTTTGGGCCCCACTTTTAACACTTTTGTCATATAACTAACATTTTTTAAGAGTCTCAATTGTAGATGCTCTTACATTTGACATTTTAAAACCACTTTAGTGTAAGACTTTAGGAAACTAGCAAGAAAACTCATTTTTGTGCGCTCCATTTGACATTGTTTGAGGTAGTTTTGGGGGGTTACGTTTGTGTCGGACGCTCCAGCAAGTTTGCTGTGGCTTGCACTGTAGTGTGGTTTTTGTGGGCCCAGCCAAGTCCAAGTGGGAGAGAGAGAAGAGAGACAGAGAGAAAGGCGGCAAAAAAAAGATAAAGTGCATTAGAGACTAGAAAGGGAGAAATGAGGGGAACTGTACTTTTGCTTTTAGCTTTCTTTTTCATTTTTTTACTTCTTAACTAACACCTTAACAATGTCAAATGGACCTTTTTTTTTTCTCTTTTTTCATTCACTACCCAACAATCCTCTAACACGTAATTTTTGGGACCCACTTTTAATATTTTTTGTCATATAACAAACAATTTTAGAGAGCACCAAATGCGGATGCTCTAAGCCAGTATGTACCATAAAAATTTATGAGCATTTTTGTTTAGCTTTGCACGGTAAAAAAATACCATCAAATTTATAATTTGGACCCATACTTTTTTAGCTTTGCGCCGCCCTCTTTACAACAAAATTTATAAATAATATCAGGAAATTCGTAGTTGAAAATTCGTAATCAACACCATGAAATTTCATAAAAGTAACTAATAAAACTCATAAAATAAACCACGAAAAAAATCACGTCTCAGACTATGAGAATTCATAAAATGAGCCATAGAATTAGTAAATGATGTATCATACACCAAAAAAAAAAATTCACAAAAAATAATAAACCAAGTCACAAAAACTTGTAAAATAAGCCACAAAGAATTTGTAAAGGGGGTGTGTATTGAATACTTCTCTTAATGTTTGATATAGTCGTGTGTGTTGACTTTTTTTACCTACAAAAACTAAGGAATGAAAGTTTTTTTTATCATATCTTGCGTAACCCAAGATCAGTAAAATTGTTATCTTTGTCCTTTTCCAGGGAGAGGAACACAAAATCTCAATACGTATGGCATTAGCAGAGGTAATCCAGGGCAGGTTTGGCATGGAAGAGTTTTTAAGGAAGAGAGGACACTGGATTCTTGGGTACCTAAGATTAGAAAATTGCACAAGCCTAGAAGTTAGTTGTCGGGTTTGGGAATGATTAAGAATTATGGGGTCTGAAAATGATCAAGATTTAAGGTTTGGAGGAGTGGATATCTACTACTATTAGCCTTATCAATGAAGACCACCCAGAGAATTCTCCTCATTTAATCTTGATCAAGGAATGCAAAGCCCTCACAACAATCACTAGAAGTGCTCTGAAGCACTTCATTAAGGAAGGCAACAAAGTTGCAGACAAACTTGCAAACATGGGTGTGGTTCAATAGGGCAAAATGGTGTTGTTTATTAGCCCGCCCTATTATGTCATTCTACTCCTTGAGGCCGATACGAGAGGCATGACTTTCGAGCGTGTTTAGTTTCTACTTTCATTTTTTGGTGTACCCCCCCCCCCCAAAAAAAAAAAAAAAAAAAAACACTACGGAGGGGTATTTAGTCAAATATCAGCAAAGAAAGGGAGCATAGAGATATTTCAAAAAGTAGAAGGGAAAGTATAGGCTTTTGTAAGAAACCTCAGGTACCTCAGTGGATTTTAGGAAGTACGTATTTTTAACCCTCCCTTCTTCCACATGCTCGCTCGCTTTCTCTCTCTCCCTCCTCAAAATCCCACCCCCAATTTCAAAACCCTAGATTCCCCTAATCACACATACAGATTCAGATACCACCGTCGATCAGTAGATACAGTCGGGCTATGTCGACTCCACCTTCATCGTCGAATTCCATGTCACTCCCAAACACTTCAAACCCTTCGATTTCCGCACAATTCACCTACTCGAACGCTTCCTACTTTCCGGTGCCTTTCCACGTCCAACAACAAACCTACGGCGCCGCTCCTCCTCTTCCTCCTCCGCCGGCAAACCTTCCGTCCGTCTACCAGGCTCCGGCTCCCCTCCCCGGTGTTTACACGTTGCCGCAGTATCAGCAGGTGAGTCCGTGTTTTTTGAATGGATACGATTCTCTTCTTGATTGGTTTTCACTTATTGATTCTGGGCAAATAGATATGCACAATTCTCTTTGTTTTTTATGCGTATGCAGTAGGGTACCCACTACCCAGGAATTGGTGTCGATGGGGGCAATAATTAAACGCACATTACTTGTTTAGTTTGATTGGAGGATAAAAAAAAATTTGTCTCTTTTCAAGGAAATTTTCACACACAATTTGATTCCTTTGAAGTACTTTCTTCTTGACTATTTAGAAAAAGGATTGGGATACTCTCCAGTCTCCTTATGGGACTGGACCATCCAGTCCAAGCCCTTTGAGGGCTGTTTTCGGGACAATTTGATGAGAGCATTATTTCGAACTTGTCAAGATTGTTAAGTCACAGTAAAAATCATGTTCATTCGATATTGATTGGTATATGTTCTGACCACATTTTGTGTTACAAGGAATGAAAATATGATGTTTAAAACATTGAATCGAAACTCACTTTTGCAACCATTGGGATTGATTTGATAATACTTATTTTTTTTTTAAGTCAGGCTAGGTGGGGGGAAACTTGAAATTTCAGCGGGGTCAGGGCGTCAGGCCCCCCCCAATGTGCTTGAATTCCGTCTGCCGCTGTATGTGTTGTTTGGGTCTAACATTGTCTATGTTTTCTTGATCTTGTTGTTTATTGATTGTTGTTTCTCTGCATAAATTGTGTTGCAACCAAGTTTCTTTTCTCCTTTTTTATCCTGTGTTTTGATGCTTGCTTAGCCTGGAAAAATAATGGTAATTATAGCAGTTGGTATAGTATGCAGAATCAATATTGCATTTGATGAGAACGGGGCATTCCAGCATACCAAAAGATATGTTTGTTATGTCTTAAATCCGATTTACTTTGATGTTTGAATTAGAGGCTCTCAGTTCACCTGAGCCTAGCACTCTGCTCTTAGTCTTAGGTTTTGTCAAGTTTCGCAGATTCTATAAAGGATTTTTGAATCCTCATTAGTTGAGTTCCTTTTTTCTTTTAAGTTTAGATTTAGATTGTGGGTGTACCTTCCTCTGCTTCTGTATGATATGACTTTCAGTCTTTCAGATGAATCTCTCATTTACAAAAACGTGTGTATGTATATTTGTGTGTAAAAGTGGCTTTGGTGTCATTTGAATCTACCCATTGCCTAGTTAAAGGAAAAATGTATTTCCAATGATATAAGATTTTTTAACTTCAGTTAGCTTTTGTGGTAAACAATATTCCAGGTAAGTGTTTAGGCATCCATCATGAGTATAATCTTCATATTGTCTGCGAGCAGGCCCAGCAGTTATTCCAAAGGGATGCACAGACTATCACGCCGGAAGCTCTCGAAAGTGTGAAAGCTGCTCTTGCAAACAGTGAAATTGAGCACAAAGCAGAAACAAAAAAGAAAGCTATACCTCGTAAAGCTGCTGGGCAAAATTGGGAGGATCCTACACTCGCAGAATGGCCAGAAAGTATGATTCTTTCCTTCATCTTTAGTACATGTTTCTTCAACCAGTAAGCATGACAAGCTCGCAGAAAATTGTGTCTTATCCTGGCTCAATACCCTTTTGCTATTATTTTCCTTTCTTATTGTGTTGAAAAGCAATAAAAAAATTTGTCTTTGGCTGAAGCTAAGGTAACCTTGTTTGTTCAGACATAGCATGCTCCTCACAAAACCAATCCCCCCCAAAAAAAACCCCTCAGTGATGATAAATCCTAAGTTTAATACCAAAGTTTATCTTGCTGTCTAGTGGAGAACAAGTGAAATGCATGCAGATGGCTTTGATGAATTATTGTTTCCAATTCTTATCTCACTATGCTAATCAGCAATGTGAAAACACTTTTCCATGCTACATTTCTTTGATGACTACATTGTGACGTATCATTAATACATTGGTGGAATATATACGTACATACAGATATACATACCACTGTTCATATATTCTACCCAAGCATTGGCGACACATCACATAGTACCTGAGGTCACCAGATACTCCTATAGGGTGGTTGATTTCCAGAATATTGACGAAACCAAAGGCTTGAAAACTAGCATATTTGTTTTTCAAAGTATTGAGGAAACAAGCAACTATCTTGTTTTTATTGTTTTTTTCCATGCCGAGTGTTGTGCTGTTATCGTAACTCCTAGTTTCTTACCTCCATATGGATTACATTTATTCAGGCAAAGGGTCTCATCCCAGTATTCGGGATTAATGTGCTTTGCATCAAATTTTAGACATTGCCAGAGTCGGGGTTAATAGTTCTGTGATGCTTCTGCATTTTGTCTGGAGTACATGTACTTGGTTCCATCACAATGTTTGCGCTTAATCTTTTCCTTTTTGCTAGAAATCTTGCTGTCTGCGAATTTAGTTTGATGCATCCCTTATTGTTCTGGTTTTGTTGGCCTTTCCACAGATGATTACCGTCTATTTTGTGGTGATCTTGGAAACGAGGTGAATGATGATGTTCTTTCTAAAGCTTTTACTCGATTTCCTTCATTCAATATGGCCAAGGTAAGTTCCAGTTTGAATTGCTCCAGCTCTCCGGTTGTAGCAATTTTATAGTTTGTTTACTTAGTATATTTGAGCCTTTTGTAGGCCCTCTTCAACTGTTAATGTGAAGTGCATGCAGCTCACGAAATTCTCATTTATGTTAAGGTAGGATTCTCAACGTGTGGTCTGCTGTTTGACTATGCATAGTGACGTTTGACGATTTATAATTCGCCCTAGATAAAGCACAAAAAGTTGGTTGAAGAAAGGTCCCTAGTTGCAATCTAGGACTTCACTAGAGTGTATTACCTTACTTGGGATTTAAATTGTACCAGCTATTTTGGCATTCGACTAATGGAAGGTAGGAGAAGTATATTTTGGTGTTTAACCTTATCTATAAACTTGAGTGTGTTACATTGCACTTTTTCCAACTAAACTTGGAATCAAGTAAGAATAACCGTGTTATTATCTCAGCAGGATAATGTGAGATCTGTAAGTGTGTAAGACAAGTTTCAATTTTGCATTTGGAAAGAAACTCAAGAGTGATGACTGGTAAATACAGACGTATCCTACTTGTATAATTTTTGTTTGGAAACAGCTCCTGCCATTCAGTGATTTCATTTACCCTTAAATGATCTTGATGTTGTACTTTCAACCCCATATATGAATAAGAGAATAAGTAACCTGAGTTGGAATTTGCCTGGATTATCTGCATTAGTTTTTCTATGAGTGATTTCTAGAGAATTATGCATTGGTAGGCAATATTAGGTTCCATACTGCTTCCCTCTCCTATTAAAGAAAGATTTTTTTGAACTTCTCCTATTAAAGAAAGATAGTCCATGCATTTTGACATCATGGTTGTTGTTCCCATCTCATTGTATCCATTTACCTTTCTGTCTTGCTTGCTGTTTTGTACTTGAGACTTTAGAGCAGAGCGCTGTGCTCTGCCTGTGCCATTTTTATGTATCTCACCATTGTCTTCCCTTAGTGCTAATATGCTTCCTTGTATGTGGCATACCTACAATTGCTACTATATCTTAAATTTTTTTCTTCTCCCTTTGGACTACACGAATGGTCACAGGTTGTCAGAGATAAGCGTACTGGAAAAACCAAGGGCTATGGATTTGTTAGTTTTTCGAACCCTTTAGACCTTGCAGCAGCGCTGAAAGAAATGAATGGTAAGTATCCCTAGGTGTGTTCAAATCATTCTTTCCATTTTGTTATCTACCCTTTTAAATAGACTTTGCTGTACCTTTCATAACAACAGTGTTAAAGGATGTATCAGTAGCAGATAAAACTAAACACTATGGAAACTAGATGTCCTTGAAGTTTGAAACTAGATGTTCTTGAAGTTCAGGAAGCCCAAAATATTGTTAAGAAAAAGAACTTAAACTAGTTATTCATTATCTGGGCCCGTATAATTGATATCACGGTGTCTATTTAATTTGATTGTATGGTCATTTATCTAACGATGTATTGTTAACTGGGATGGAATGGGCTGAGGGATCTTAGCTGAGGGATCTTATGCAAATATCTTGTGTAACCTTGGTGGCAGGTAAATATGTTGGAAATCGGCCTATCAAACTACGCAAGAGCAACTGGAGAGAGAGGACTGACAATGAAGCATTGGAAAGACAGAAGGTGCGATTACACTTGTCCATTGCCTGGCCTTTTAATTTATTCCTTGGTTTGTGTTTGCTCACTTGTTGTGGCCTTTTCGTTGTATTCTTTTCTGTTTGAATTCTCATATTTCATTTTTCCTGGCAGAACCACTTTCAAAAGAAACCGAAGCTTTCTAAGAAGAGTGTGTTGCACAAGTGATCCTAGATCCAACTGATGGGAACTGAGGTAAGGAAATAGATAGTCCTCAAAAGCTTCGCCAAATTTGTATTTTCTTCTTTGCCGTAACGAGCTGGGTTTAAAGCATGCATAATGCAGCCGCCTATTTATTAGAACTGTGTACATGTTCTTTTCGTCTACGGTGGTTTTTTGAGATATAGGGCTGACCTTTTTAATTGGCCATTTTTCACGTTTCTTCAGCACAACTTGCTCCTGGATAGTAGATACTTTCCCGATGAATAGTGTTGTTCGAAAGCAATTGGTGAAGAAAGGGATTGTTTGTAACCAATGAGGAAATTATAAAAATTAGGCACTTGTCATCTTCCTGCTGCTGAACTATTGGCATTTTAGTGGAATCATTGTGCTCAAGGGACATAGTAGCTACTCAGGTCCTCTATGTGCTTATTCTGACCCAAAGAACCCTCGAACAGTCGTTTGACCTTCACTAATAGAATTTCTCATAACCTGACTTGTTTGCACCTCGGGGGCTTTGAGATATCCAACCAAGAACTAGGGTCTCAGTGTGGTCAAATTAAACAGGAACGGAAATAAGAGACCTTTATTCATTTGGGCTTGCATGATAGAAACTTTCAAAGCAGCCATTCTAGATTCTTGGAACTTGGAAGGGAATGAGGATTTCCT
Organism: Gaultheria prostrata; assembly: GCA_036023075.1. Classification (NCBI taxonomy): domain Eukaryota; kingdom Viridiplantae; phylum Streptophyta; class Magnoliopsida; order Ericales; family Ericaceae; genus Gaultheria; species Gaultheria prostrata. Next base: position 28,279 of record JAXBDA010003497.1, read on the forward strand.
CTTCAGACTTTCTTCTGTTTTCAAGTTTCTAATTGCCTTTCAGAAAAATGCAGCGAGTAAATTAGTTGAAACTAGTACATCTGCATCTTTTGCAGCTGAAACCTGCAACTGAACACAACAGTCCTAGAGCCGGAGCCAGGATTTCTAGACAGTGAGGTCAAATTCCCGGAGTTGCGGTTGACAATGATGAAATAGCAACATTTGTCATTTTAGTGGAGTCTTTGGGATAATCTTCTGATGTAAAATTGCTCTTAAAAACTATGCTAAGTTGGAGTATTTTTCCGACTTTGTGGGGTAAGTTGACCCCACACTCCAAGCCCTTCCTCCGCCCTTGCACGGCCATATTGTTTCTTATTTGTTTGTAGACTAAAGAGGTCTTAATGCAGTACATGTAAATTGTCTTTTCACATTTCTCCCTTTTTGTCAATGAAAACCTGATATTCATCCTTTTGCCACAAGTACAACCATTATTTTCTTAGCTGGAGTTATTTGATGTCTCTTCATTGTACTGCATGCACGTTCTCGGCAAATACTTCTCCTATCGACTTGTTTGTTTGGGTCATAAGTTTCACGCTAATACACTTTCCACGCCATTTTTTGAGGAATCCTTTGTGCACCTTCACCCATCCTTTATTTGGCGTCGATAATCTCCTTTTGGTATTATTTTCATTAGTCTGACTTTGTTCCAACGCCTTCTTCAGGTTGAAGAAAAGTGGAGCTGTGAAGTCCTTCGCTGCTGTGTGACTGACATTATCTACTGCATGAGAGTTGCATTCGCTGCAAATTTGTATTTATCATAATTTGACTTTGAAGAGAGATCGTTTAACTGTACCAAAAGCAATGATTCGCACTGTAAGGAATGAATCTTGGAAGGATGCATTTGGTTGTACTCGTTTGACATGATTTATACAAAGGAACTAGAAATAACTTTTAATTCAATTGTTTCTGTAGGTCTACATCCACGAATTGGAATTATGATTACTTTTCGTTAGCTATAATTGGGTGCGCATTTCTGGCAATTCCTCTTTATTTTCTCTCTTTTTGGACTGGATCGATTGCTTCTGTCTTCAATGGAACAGCAATGTGTCAAGTTTGAAACGCCCCACTCTCGATCTCAACAGGAGCTAGATCTCACCCACCCTCCTATATATCCATATGTGCATCAAGACAACTTCGTAACTCTAGCTATTAGGTCAAACTAATACCACTTGTATTCTAAAGCACTGGAAAGTAAGCGTATGCAAAAGGAGCACATACCAACACCAAACTAAAATTTAGATTCTATGCGACATTTTTACAAGCTTCAAGTTCGGCTCAGCTTATTCAACAACAAAAGGCTACTTTAAACTGAAAATTTTCAGCAAGCAAAATATATATATATATATATATATATATATATGCAGCAAAAAGCCATCAACACCACGCCGAGAGATCCAAACTTAACCAATGAAAAGTCCGATACTGCACCCACCATCAGAAAAGTAACAACAGCAGATGCCTACACACCAGAGCTCAGCAGTACAGCACCTGAAGAAGAAAGCAATAGCCCATTAGGCTATTACAGTGTTACAAGAGCTGAGCGAGAGGCAGAAGATCGACAACAGCAGCACCTCAAGAACTCATGTCTATCAACCAATCTGCTTTTCAATAACCTGTTTTAACATCAGCAACTACAGCAACAAACAGCATCAATAAGGCCCTGTTGAACTTTTACGGGCCTACGACCTACCTATTACCATAGTTTGTATGAAATATTGGGTGGTACAAGGAAAAACAAACATATATCTGTACGTATAACATAACTGAGAGAGAGAGAGAGAGAGAGAGAGAGAGAGAGAGAGAGAGAGAGAGAGGCATATGCTCCATGGACAGTGGAAACCACTCTTTGCCTAAATAGACGTGGCAAACTATCTTACTACTCATGGCAACTACACATGGCTGCATAATTTGAAGCTTATTGACAGCAACCCAAGCAAAATAAAACAGAAAGAAGAAAGGTTCAAAATTAAGATCAGTGAACGATCACATTAGGTGAATACTGCCAAAGGTTAAGCCTGACGCCAAGTCGCCAACCTCACATTTCCCAAGCTCTGGAATAATAGAGGCCATTAACACATTATGTCCTTGCAATTTATTGCAACATTAGGCATGCTGGACAAATCTCATTCCTTTCTGTTTTCTGTACAGAAAATATCCTTTTAAAATAATGAACTTTGGGTTCCCTGTTTCGAGTGAGCACACAAAATATATCACAGTAATGCCTAGTGTTGAAAGGACAGTGTAATAGCTCCCATGCATATGTACTTAGCAAAGACACCTTCGTAAGTACATGCCGTGCAAGGATACTAAATAATAGCACTTGTCAATGATGATCCATTAGAAGGGGGAATTTTAAAGAAATCAAGAACTGCCAAATGAAAAGAAGCAAATAGAGAACAACTGAGGATACAAAGGAGGATACACATGTGGATAAACTGCTCAAGCCGCAGGATTTCTTACTGCAAAGTCTTGCAAACACAAAGCCAGGAACAAGCTTCATATGTTAGTGCATCTTTAGATCTTTTCCTAATTAGGCCCTGATAAACTATTACTCATGCATGAGTGAGACAACTTACCCCGCTGCGGAGAAAAAGCAACTATGCCATTATTGGAATGCCAAACATCACTTTTGACTGTTACCGAAGGAGATATCATCCTCATATATGTTACGAGATTCAGAGGGGTCATATCTGTCCTCAAACTCATTAGATGTAACAGAGTCTGATCTGCGATCCCTGTGTGCATGCCCTTGTTTTCTATCTTTCTTTTCCGAATACCGCTCACCTTCCCTTCGACGATCAGTCCGCTCATGTGACCGACTATAGCTATCCCGATACCCACGATTGCTATGGTGGTCATTCGAGCGGCCATTACTTCTTTGCCTATCTGGGCTTTTAGAATAATACTCTCTATCATAACGCCTGTCCCTGTCAACACTTCTTCGAGCTTCTAGATCGTCATAGTGCCAACTAGAATCTCGTCTACGTCGTTTGTGATCTTCAGGAGACTCGTTTTCAAATCTTGAAGATCTGGTGTTACTAGGAGAATTCAACTGTTTATTGTAGCTGTGAGTCCCTTCTCCGGTTATTTCAGACGAGGTATAAGCATTATTATTTCGCACATCCACATCCATAGAGATGTCATGCAACAGAGGAGGTTTAGATATGGACTTTGCAGCCTCATCAGCACCCTTCACCAAGCAGCCAATACCTCCTGCTTGTGTGATGTCATCCATGTATTTCTCTATTATATCCCTCATCACCTTTAACAGATTTGAAATAAGACAGATTCAGAACTGAAGAATATTAAGCCAAAGCAAATGGAGTTTCATAATAGAAAATATCAACAATAAAAACAAGAAGATCAAAGCTCTTATGCACGTGACAATTCAGTTAAAAAGATTTTTCACAAAGTTTCTGAAAGCGTGAAAATCAGCAAGTCATTGAATAAAGGAGTCAAGCAAAACATCTGTAGAATAAATCGGCTATGAAAACATCATTTTCATCACATTCATAAGTAACTAAGCAATTTCAAAGTACGGAGTCAAGCTTCAAGTTTCATCGCAGTTTCCCTGACAAACTTGACAAATTTCCATGATCTTGTACTATAAAGAAGAAAAAAGAAAGAACAGGTGAGTTGTTGTTAAATTAAACTTCCTAGTTCCCTCCTCTATGCAGATTATGACTTCAACAAAATATTAACAGAACATGTGCACCAAAAGAATTGATGCAGCTTCTAACCTGTGTTCTAGACCGCTTCAACTTCTTGCCACGATATGACATTCTTCGACGTTTGTAATCCCTTTCTTCAGCTAGTAACTCCTCCCTCGTCTTTGATTTACTCATATCCTAAAAAGACACAAGGATTTTGAGTTAAAGAAGATAAATAACTGAAAAGTAGAGGCCAAGAAAGGGGGGAGGGGAGGAACCCTTAATGAAACATGATATATTGTTATGAGTTGCCAAAGAGACATTTTTAAAGAAATTAGCAACTCTTCTTTTGCACAAATGGATATGATACGAAATGTGCCGATCATTTAATTGAATTGTCTTCCAAGTTCAATTTCATTTGACAATCGTACTCTTCCGCCGAGTAATCAGAAAGTAAAATCCTGAAAGTAAGTACTGTAACTGGTAAGGTCATGCCAAAAAAAGTACCTGGTCACGAGGCTGCTGCCAAGAAAGACCATCATGGTCAAGTAAAGGCCTATAGTTCGAACGTTTATGCCGCTCCTCATCAGCTTGTTTTGAGAAATATGCATGCTCAGCCATCCTACAAGGAATCAGCTCATTTACATGCTTTGGTATACGATGCAATGAGGAGACCTAATTAAACACAAGGTAAATACTAACCAGCAAAGGGAATACCCCAAGCAGAATAATTACACATAATCTGCAACCGCAACCTTAATGCACTTTGATGCACAAATAGTTAATGAAGAGTGGCAACTAACACGACAATTCTACATTGTCAAGCGTGAGGAAGTATGATTTCATCAGAACAAACTCATAAAGCATATGAATGGCTCAAGCTACCAAGAAATTGAATTTCACATACACAAAGATTAAAAAAAAAAAAAAACATATGAATCAACTACAATTTTACACCTGGAATTAGTTGTCCGAATAATAAAAAAAGTAAACAACCTTCCTGTTTTGTTTCCTAATATTAAAAGATATACATCTTTTCTGTTTCCCATATCAAAATTGCAGTTTGCTTCGAGGTGTATAGGGGAATAGAGTTAGCTTCTGCAGAAACATGTGAGGCAAAAAGGAATTGCTCGAAGTAGTCTTTCTGGTCTTTTTCCAGGGCTGATTAATTAATGACCGCTCTTGGGGTGAAGAATAATGTGCAAAAAGAACATTGAAATTCATCTGCGACTCTGCGTATTGATAGAAGCTAACTGGGTATGGAAAAAAAGACATACCGCTGGTAACTAGTAAGTCGTTGACCGTCCCGTAGCGCCTTAATTCTTTGTTCAAGCCAGGATCGTTCATGCAATGCAGCCACTGCTGCTGCTACTTGGGAAACAAAAATCACTTTGTTATCAAGGAAATCACCTTGTAGACTGTTTCCCTCATCCTCCACACTCTTTTCAAAGGAATCTCCAGATTCACTATCTGCGTCTCTCAAAGCAGATGAGCCAGGGGATTTTTGTACCATCGGAAACAACGACGTATTCAGTGAAATGTTTAATATCCACTGCTTAAGCATGTTAACAGCAAAAAACTTCCCATTAACCTCACCATACAACACAGAAAACTGAAAGGACAACCACTTGAGCACTTCAACCAAAACGGGACACCTGAAACTCATCCCAACCGAATTCGACTCCCTCACATCTCTACTCAAAACCAAGTTCAATAAACTAGTAGCCTCCCTCACAATTGCTTTCAAACAGAGCCGAAAAAGCACAACAATGTGGTCCCTCATGGGCACATCAATAACAACACCGTAACGAGGCGAATTCACAATCACCCACCTCATAAAATCACATTCTTCTTCTCCAAAATATCCCAAACTAATTGCTCTAACAGCACTATACGAATACATAACCGGAAAATCACTCCACGCATTGATTTCGCTCCTGACAACCCACAACTCCGAAGGAAGTAGTAACCTAAGACTACTAACATACTTACTACCAAACCCCTTATTAATCTCACCACTCCCTACGTAATTCGCACACTCAGCAGATAGAATACCTGGCAGTGTGAAGGTTCGGCTCGCGATATCATTACCAGTAGAGCTGCTGCTAACCACGCCGGGGCAATCAGTGTAGAAGAAACTCGGGCCGGGATTGAAGTACTCGTCGAGGGAGAAGTAGAGATCGGATTTATCTAGGGCTTGGAGGAAAGTGTTGTGTTTGATTGAGGATTGGAGAGTGGTGGGGTATCGAAGCGAATCGAGGTCGAGAAGGGGAAGGAGGGGGGAAGGGCAGAGGAGGGAGTGGCGGAAGAGGGACTCGGGCGGGATGCGGTGGTGGGGGTTGAAAGGGCAGGGGG
>JAXBDA010003498.1:0-34313 GCA_036023075.1 Gaultheria prostrata
TGCTTGCTTGGTTCAGGTGTTTGGTTCCCCATCCTTGAGTTTTACGAACAATTCTGTCCCGTAGATACCCCAAAGACTCTTTTTTCGATTTCCCCCAAAAGGCCGGCAGTCCCAAATATTGAGCCGATTCTCCCATTTCCTCCATCCCCAGAATTCCCTTAAAATCCTCTTTGATTCCAACCTCAATGTTTGCTGAAAAACAAATGCTAGACTTATGCACATTGAGGGTTAGGCCAGATGCTTTACTAAAGCTGTTGATAAGATCCAGGAAATTAGAACAAGTTTGGGGAACGGCCTCAAGAAAGACGAGGGAATCGTCAGCAAATAGGAGATGAGAGACTATAGGGCAGCGTTTCGCATTCTTATCCCGCCAATGGATTTGCTCACAACTGCTTTAGACATGAGACTAGAAAACACGTCGGCAACAATCAGGAAAAGATAGGATGACAATGGGTCTCCCTGGCGAAGCCCTCTCTTGGGAGTAATACTGCAAATTTGACCACCGTTAACCATAATAGAGTACTTGATTGAGCAAACGCATTGTTTGATCCATCCTATCCATTTTGCATCGAATCCCATTTTCTCCATCACCTTGAAAAGAAAATCCCAACACCTGATCATAAGCTTTGTTGAGATCAAGCTTAATGGCCACGAAAGCTTTAGGACCCGTATGCTTATGTTTAAGGAAGTGAAATACTTCATGAGCCACCATTATATTATCCTGAATTTGTCTCCCAAGAATAAAAGCAGATTGCTGCTCTGAAATGATGCCATCCTTAAAGGGTTGGAGCCTATTTGCAAGCACTTTGGAGATAATCTTGTAAATGAAACGGCACAAACTAATGGGGCGGAGTTGATTCATTGATTTCGTAAAACTTTAAGTATTCTCAAAAATTAAGTTTAGGTATTGGCCTGAAATTTATGAAAGCATTATTTTAGATAGAGATATGGCGTAAGCTCCAATTTAACTATTTAAGAGTGCGTGCCGGCGCCTCGATCATCTATTTTGTTGTTTAATTTTACAATATGTCTCATTTATTAATTTAAAAACCCTAAAAAATAAAAAAAGTCCTCAAATCTAACTTTAAAAGGTAGTAGAGTATATGATTGTGCATGTGTCATGCGCTTGCCTTGTTGGTGATGATTGAGTCCTTAACTAGAAGTTTACATAAACAAGAAAGTTAAATAATAATTTAATGTAATCAGGACCTGTAACCTATCAGTTATCTCCTGATTCTTGCATAAGCGAGATAAGGTTCGATTTTCGAGTCTTGGTAGATGCATTTGGTGTTTAGGACTATAGATAGCTTCTAGAACCCCTTGGACTAACTCACTAATTCCTCCGCTAACCCCCACTGATGTAGATCGAATGATAAAAAAAAAATCAATAATCTAATATTTGCCTTTGCAAATGAGCTTTGGATGCTTGTCAAAGAAGCAAAGATCATAATCTTCGGATCAGATCAGTAATTTGGAAGGTAGCGGGAAGGGCTTTCTGTTTTTCTTTTTCCTTCCCTTGTCGAATAAAGAAAGAACAGACAGCCAAGAATTGACTTTGACTGGCCTGGGATCATCTATCCCCTATTTCTGTCCCGATCTCTCTGTACATGGGCGGAGCTTTCTAGTGGTGCAGGATGGCATGTGTCACTTCGGATTTCAGAAAATATTTTATTTTACACTAATAGATTATGCCCCTATAGATGTTCAAATAACTTGATTTATTATACATACAATGCAAGAATAGCGTTTTAAGAGATGAATGGTTCGGATCATTTAAAAAGTACTTAAAAGATTTTTATTTAAAGACCTCAGGAGAATGAAATCAAGCCTTTATTTATGTTTTAATAAAATAGATAGTTCATGATAAAACTTGAGTTTGCACTCAACCAGTGCCGGCTCTGAGTTTTTTGAGGCCGGATGAGAGTTTTATTTTTGAGGCCCATTGTATAATACAAAAAAAAGACTATAAGAATTAAAAACAATAATAACACAAAGCTCGGTAATCATTTTTTACGTTAATCTAAAATATACTATTTAAACAACACCCTTCTCACATTTTTTGCAGCAAAAGTAATAATTAAGCTCTTGTAATCAAGTTTAGATGTATACTTATATATAAGGGTATAAAATATTTGGGGCCCATAAAATTAATCAAAATTTGGGGGCCAAATGCGACCGCATCATTGGCGTATGTCCAAAGCCGGCTCTGCACTCAACCTTTCGCATCATAGTTTTACTGAAAAATATACCCAGATATACCGAAATGATAGTTCCCTACGAAAAGACGTGCAATATTCGGATCAAAGAATAAAATACTTCCGTATAAGATTTTTCGAGTTCCTTTCACTGAATTAAAGATTTCGATTAGCTCTTTAATTTGATGCAAAAAAATCGGAAAAACAATGAACTTAAGTACTTTATTTTTTTTATTCAAAAATTATCAATCTTTTCATAGGGGATATCATTTTAGGACGGAGAGAGCACAACAATATCAATAGACTTTCGTTAGCGGCGCCACTCCCGAATGTAATTCCCGGCTCTGTCACTGTCTCCGTACCAGTCTTTGTATAGTGCCACATGTCCACAATAAATCTCAACGTTCCAAGCAAACAAGCATTGAACGCCGGTATTTTGGAATTAACTCTCGACGTTAGGGATGGGCATGGAGGCAGATCGGGGCGGATAGTACTACATCCACCCCCAATCTCCAAACCCTTCCTCACCTCCATCCCCACCCCGATTTCCAACGGGGCTTCGTTTTCATCCTCCATTCCCACTCCAAATGGAGAACGGAGATCCCCACGGGAATTCGGGGATTCAAACAGTGGACTCACAATACATTTTTTTTCTTGAACGGCAAAAGGAATTTTTATTAATCAAATGTAAAGATACAAAAAATTAAAAGGACGAGCGGAAAAACCATAGAAGTAGCAATATCAAGCACATAGTAGCAGCAGAACTAATGCAGTAAATGATTCTGGAAAACATGTAGCAGCAAGAAATGAATCCAGTCACAGTCATAGAAGTAGCAGCAGCAGGTTCAGTCATAGAAGACAACCGATAAGTATTATAAGAGTCTTATTGTGATAAGTAATACCATATAGCATGTAATTGCAGAATATACTAGTACGGAACCAACAAAAAATTCATAGATTCTCAATTTCACTATATGTTTATTTTACGGTGAGACTCCATATGTTTGGAGAAAATTTAGTGAGATCCTAAAGTTTGAAAACTCATGAATGGACACCTATGTTTTGGGGACGAGGTGGGGAGGATCGGGGCGGAGCGGAGCGGGGATGGATCAGGGAACGGATTCGGGGCGGGGACATGCCTATCTCCACCCCTATCCAATCTCCAAATATTTAAAAAAAAAAACTCCATATCCTACTCAATCTCCGAACAGATCTCCATATTGCCGATCCGTTCGGATCGAGGATCAGATCAAATTCGGACGGATCGGACGAAATGCTCATCCCTACTCGACGTACTCCACCCCCGTGGCCACCGATGAACACCTCTCCAATCTCCATGGCAGACTACCCATTTGCTGCCATTCCCTTTGGTGTGGTTTGCTCTCAACCCATCCAGGTTCTACCAGACTTGTTTCACCTCTGATATCTACTGCGGCTAAATACTCGGCCCAATCCCCATCGCATCTTCTGCAAAACCCTTCAATTGAAATAGATTTTATTTTAGGGGGTGGAAATCAGATTTTTTTTTTTTGGTGATTAATGACTTTTAAGAGTGTATGTAGTCTACCAATACAATTGAGAATCCATCTCATTGGAGTGCCCAGATGATCGATTACATGGGATTGTGCGTGAGGGGAGAGAATTTATTTACACCCTAATTTGGCAAATTTAGTCAAAAGCCTTGGTCAATGACTTGGAAGGGCCAATTGGGTTTGATCCAATCCGGCCTAACCCAATTCAATTCAATTAATTAATTAATTAAATCCTGAAAAACATTTATGAATATGAATGTTTAAGCGCTCCCACGAAAAGGGGAGAAGATCGTTGTTAGGCCTTTCCGTCTCATCCACACAGGGCAGCAAAGGATGGTTAAAACTTGGCCTCTTCGACCATTGGCTATCCATGATTTGAGGGATAACGGTTATGCAGCAAAGAGACCAAAACGGATTGAACTCTTCAACTATGGGCTCGTACATTTTGGAGGGAAAGGCTACAAGGTCTAATCAGAATTCAAAAGAAGCTAACGGATTGGATGAGGATTGCCCTTAACCATGCAACAAACTATTTGGTGGGAAGATTTGAATTTAAAAGTTAACAAGCAAGGGAACCCGTGGCCTATAAATGTAGGAATCAAAGGAGGATTAAGGGTTCCTCAACCACAAAGCTCACGCTTACAAACTACTCTCCTCAGAGTTCTATCTTCCTACTGTCATGGATTTTTTATTATTGTCTTGTTCTTTCAATTCAAACGTTTGTCTAGCCTAAACTGGCATTCGTCCCCCCTTTTATCTTACATTGTACTTCAAGCTTTATTGATCATTATTAATAAATTAAGTTTGACTTTATTTTATCTTGTTACATCCATTTTTCAAAACCGTTTCGGAAATTATAAGTCCATTTCGTTAAGGCACGACGAACCTCTGTGATTCTACCCTTTGGATCCCACCAATCACCTACGATACGAAGTCAGGAGATGGCACGAGACCTATCTCAACAATCGGACTGCAATCCAGTCCTGACACGCCCGCATTCAAATCGCTCAGGCCTTGACGTTTACGTTCAGGCCTTCGTGGTTTCCTTTATTTTTGAACAGCAGACAAACAGGATTACAGAAACTGTCGGACTGCTTTTCCACTCTCTCCCCTAAAACCAATTGATGTTACAAATGACTTCAATTAAGTCGGACTGCTTTTCCACCCTTTCTTCTAAAACCAAATTGTTGTTACGAATGACTACAATTAAGTTTTTTATTACATTCGATATTTGCACCCGTAAGTCTATTTTTAGAGCAGTTGTAGAAAATAATATTGTAAAACCAAATCTATGAGGGTACTCTGAACCTGACAGAAACATATTAAAAGATGATAGCGAAGAAGGAGGAGCACTGGAGCTGTAGATACCGTTAATTCACAGAGGGAAGTTTCTGATGGACACGTGGCTTTACAAGGACTACGGGACAGAGAGACAGGACAAAGGATCCAGGCCTGGCCGAATTGAGTATATTTGGTTGCTCGTTAAAGGTTGTTTAAGGCTAAAATAGTGGGATCAGATTTTTTTATTTTTATAATCAAGTGTGAATTGACTGTATTTTGTTGATTGTTAAAGGTTGTCTAAGGCTAAAATAGTGGGATTAGATTTTTTATTTTTATAATCAAGTGTTGATCACGTCAGATTGGGTGCACATCCTAAGGTCAGTCTTTAGGTCTCGACCGCCAAGCTAATTTCCTGAGACTGATAATGATAATGAGATTAATTTTGTTAAAGAGATTGATTTGACACAAAAGCTTACCGGTGAAAGCTATATACTCTGAAAAGGTTCTCGTGTTGAAATCAAATCAAATCACACTTATTATTAGCCTAACTTTCGCTACTGGACTACAATCAACAACGAATTTTAGTATATGCTTTGTGATTGCTTAATACTCTGAAAAGGTTCTCGTGTTGAAATCAAATCAAATCACATCACACTTATTATTAGCTTAACTTTCGCTACTGGACTACAATCAACAACGAATTTAGTATATGCTTTGTGATTGCTTAATAAGTATTGTCAAAAATTTTGACAGCCCAGGTGTCAGGTCAAGTTTGATTAAGCACGCCTTGACTAAGCTATCCATATATTGCTAGGAATTTTTTTTCTGGTGATTGAAAAGAAAATTGGGTAAATTTCACTGACACCCCTCGATTCCAATGAAATCACACTGTATACCCTTTTATTCTCTGAAACCACAGTGACACTCCTTACTTTGCAAAAGTACGTAATGCTTCTGCCCACTGTTAGTTGACCGTGAGTTAAACAAAACGGAACCAGCACAGGTTGGCCAAAAGAAACTTCAAAGTGTCAAATTTACCCTTCTTCCTTTACCTTCTACGCTCAACAACAATTTGGACTAACACCTCCTTTGGATTGAGGGGTTTCGAGAGAGAAGAAAGGGTTCCCCCAGAAAACGGTTTCTCACCCCTGTTTGGATGGCACCAGCGGTGAAAGAGGGGAGGAGAGGGTGACAGTCCGGACCTTCAAACCCCCATTTCGTTTCTCACCAATTTGGCGAGATTCCGTGAGAAAGGGGAGACCTCGTCGACTTCCGGCAGCCGTGCAGTCCACCCCCTTATCAGATCGTCGTCGAACTTATACCATTCTCTTCGTCTCGCCAAGGTGAACCAGATCTGTCATCAAAACTGAGTTTTTGAAGTAGCCGGAGAGTCGCCGAAGATTGTTAAGTCACCGGAATAGGATGGAGAGAGTTTGATTTCTCAGGCTTGTTTAGATGAGAGGGTGAGAAACTACTCCCATTTCTTTTCTTTTCTTTTCTCCTCATTAAGGAGAACTACTCTTCTTTCCTTTCTTTTATCACGCTGGCAACCATAGGATCTGTAAATATTTTTTGGCTAACCCAACTATTATTTTTTGAACTTTCTTACTTTTATCTCCTTTTTATTCGACATGATGGAAAAAAATAGAAAAATAAACAAATATGATAAAAAAATGCTAAAAGCCAAAAATGATTTCAAATTATATTTTGGTGAATTATTAACTCATTTTTTAAAATGTTTTTCAATATCAAATTACAAATCTCTTATATTATCTACTATTCATCTTGTCTTTAAAAAGTTTTGAAGGTCAAATATCTTGAAAAAGAACTAAAAAAGGGAGTATTACTGACTGAAAAATAAATTATATTGAAATAAGCTAAGAGAAATAATTTACTCGATCTGGAACCCATGTTAAAACCCACCTCCCCATTGAGAATCTGAGATCAATAGCTGCTGTCGCATTCTCCTGCAAACATCCATGTCGTTTGTCTAAAGCTCAGTGAGAACCATTGATTTTTGAACTATAAACTCCTAAGATTGAAGGACTACTTTCTAGAGACCCAACTTCCATACTCTTTTTGTACCGACCCATCATCAACAATAAACAGATCTCTGTATATCGATAAATGCTTGTACTGGGTTTCAATGGCTATCTTTGAGATTACTTTCTTAACAAGGTTTAAAAGTTTTAAATTTGGAAATGCACTTCCCAAAACAAACCTCCGTGAGAGTTGAGAACCCAGTAAAGGGAAATTGGTGGCTTATTCCCCAAAAGTTATTGGGTGGCTTGAGAAAAGAACAGAGGTTGAGAGAAAAACTTTCAAAAAATTCCCTTGAAGCTGAAAATAGGTCAACCAGGTTTGGGAGGAGCAGGTATAGCTCTCTTTCATGGCAGATGGGGCATCTCAAGTCTCAACGCCGGTCGCGGGTGAACATCGCCACATGATCGGCCATTTCTCAACTATGTCTCTTCGCCTGAATCGCCTTGACTTTCCTTTTTTTTTCTTTTTCTCACTGTTGCGGGGTGTTCTGTGGTATACGTTTGTTTTGGAGGGGATGTTTTTAAAGGTGGGGAATTACCAAGTGGGTTCAACACCAATTTTGGAGGGGGTTCATTTATTAATTTTTAAAAAACATATATATAATAATAGTATTTTTTTTTTTTTGCCGTGGGGTCGGCTGACCCCCCTCCCTTGAATGTGTCGTCACCCCTGAATGTCTGGATAAAGATGAGGAAGGGGAACAGGGGAAGGAAATGCAAGACGGGGGTACTTTAGTAACTTCATTGTGTCAATTTTTTTTTTCAATCGATGGAAGAGATCAATTACATCACATATGAAGAAGTATAAAATTCAAATCAATTGTGAGAGTCCGCAAGACAACCAAGCCCAATAACTTAACCAATACGAGAAATAAGCCCGTTACAGGGTAGAAACAAAGAAAGGAAAAGCCCATACACGCATGCGGGGAGATTCAAACTCCTAACCTCCTAGTGAGATGCAAGAGTTCTGGCCAACACTGAGCTAGCCCCAGTTGGTTACATTGTGTCACTTAAAGAGTGTTAAATAGAGTTATCTGACAAGGGGTGTCATTATAATTTCAAAAAGTAGAAGGGGTGTTCAATGTGATTTCATAAAAGTCAAGGGGTGTCAGTGAAATTTACCAAAAATAAAGTGTACCAAGGTGTCATTCATGATGAACTTACTGAGTTTATAACTTCATTCTTACGTGCTGCTGTGTCCTCCTCTCAAATGAGTTTCGTCCCAATAATTTGGAACATTTAAAAGTTTATAACCTCGATGTGTAGGATAATTTTATAAAAAAATCAAGTTGATCGAAGATCTATAATTACTGATCGAGCCAAGTTATCCTAAACTTGTACTTTCGAGTCATACTTATTGTTTATCAACTCAAGATCAATGCGATTTTTTTTCCTGAATTATTGATATCTGATCTCTTTTTTTAATTTGCAAAATTATTCTAGGTTTTGAGGTTAACAAAATGAGCCATTTAAATTATTTTTTTTCCAAGTTCGAAATAAAAACCTATTCAAAGGAGGCCGCAGGCTAATATGCCTCAAGTAGGGCTGCACAAAAAATTCGGTGAACTGAGAAATCGATCCGAACCAAATCATACCATGTCCTCTGTTCCTGATCCGAGAATAAATGATCTGGACACAAATGCGAAAATTAGAAAACCGTGAGATATAATTCGGTCCATGAATTTTTTATTTTGAAACCGTGGATGAACCGTGAGATATTTTATATTGTAGGAGTACATGGATATAAATATATGTATATTGAGTAAACAATATTACCAATATTTATAAATTATGAAGTTAAAAGTTATACTCCTAACAATAGAACTTGTTAGTTTTGTATAAATTTAAAGCTAAAGGGGTAATGTGGAATGTAATGCTTTGATGTTGGAATCTGGATTTTGGTTGTTTTTGGTATCTCGAATTAAGAATTTGGTTGCTACACCGTTTTTTTTACTTCTTGTTTGCTATACTATTAGGAATGAGGAATGAGTTTAGAATAGTGTGCTGCAGTATTAGAAATGTGAAATTTATTTGTAATCCGTGGACAAAAATCGAAACTGAACTATGGCTCAATGATTAGTTTAGAATCGGACCGTAAGACTTTTGATCCAGACAAGGATTGCGTTTTCTTAGAAACATGACTCGCAATTCGGTAATCGAACTTGTAAAAATCCGAACAAATCCGGACCGTCCGCAACTGCACCCAAAGTCAACCTCCGTTTCCCTATTTTTTTTAGTAGCGAACCAAATACTTTCCCAAAGTTACACGCCCACTCCCTCCTTTGTCAATGCCACAAATGGCCTTCGATCCGGCGTAAGTTAGGCATTGGCAGATTGGTATTCGGTGGAGACCACCACCCACAAATCAATGAGTGAGAATTCTTTGGAATGTTATTTTCAGACCCACTAAAATAATAGAAAGTTATATTCGTAACACTCCATTACGTATAAGCGAGCAATTACGTGAAATTTACGCAACACTCCATTAGTAGTGACCGTTCGTTTCGTTTCACATAAATATAATCCAATCAAGTCTTTATCGATATTTGCGTCTCTTGATTTTTTACACGAATGACAAGTCAAAATTGATGTAATGAACAGTTCAAATCATCAAATGAGAAATTGATGGTCTATTATGCATCACATGCTACGATTCACATAGCTGAGACAGGATCCTAGACGTTATGTAATCGTCTTAAACGTTTTGGGGGTTCTAATAAAAGTATCACTCCGTAACGCGTAATTTGAGGGGTTTTAATGAAAGTGTAATCTAGCGTTTGATTAGCTAAATAGTCGAGATATTGGATTTACACAAACTAAAAATCAAATACTCCGTATTTGTTATACATTCTCATTTCGAAATTGAAAATTCATAAAGAGATTCTTTTAGCATTAGCAATACTACAGAGTCGAGTCTAGAAAAACTTGGGTGCCAGATGGATACCCCATGGCGGTACCCGTCGCACACCTCAATTATACAAAAGTATTTTGAACGGTTCAAATTTTTCCAGTCTCGGGTCACAAACAGAAGTGCTCTCATTTTGTCTCTGTGTCCAAGTGGGAAAGAGAAAAATTAACACCTAAAGTTCCGACAAAAGCATTACACATGCGATTACCACAACTGGGCCAAATATTATGCGAGACTAACCAAATTAATTAACAATAATGTTATGAGTATACCATACATGCACACTAAGCTGATGTGGGTGTTTACGGTAAAATATTTTTGAAGATTTTGAGATTTTAACTTTTCAAAATTAGTAATTCGGAGTGTTTGTCAAAATTTCTAGATAATTGATTCTCAAATTCTACAAATTTTGAAATGCTAATAAAGGAAGGAAATTCTCAAAAATTTCAAAGCTGGGTTTGGATACTTCCGGAACTTTTTGAATGAGATTTTAGGTTTTAAGGTTTATAAAAGATTATTTTTCAACTTTTTACAGTAAACAATACCAGCTTTTACTATAGCTTGATCATAATTTCACAATTATGGTAAACATGTTTATGTGCATCTACTAAAATCTAGAATTTGTAACAAAATCTGAAATTTGTTTCCACGACTATCACAAACACGTCATACGGCCAAGCCCAAGGCATCTTCCCCAGATACATTGAACCTTTTTTTACTAAAATCTAGAGAGAATATTATTTCCACTGCCGGCGGAAATAAATATTTCCTCCAAATCAATCATAGCGGTCCGGTGTAATAGTACACAATCACGCGGACTGCTGTGATGGATTTAGAGGAAACATTTGTTTCCACCGCCGGCGGAAATAACTTATTCTCAAAATCTAGAATCTGTAACAAAATCTGGAATTTATTTCCACAACTATCGCGAACACGTCTTAGGGCCAAGCCCAAGGCATCTTCCCAGATTCATTGAACCTAGACATTTTCTTTCTAGGCCTATAAAATCCCCCATTAACGAGCAGTCTTTCTGCGGTAAGTTATTTTTAGCCACGCAAATCATCCACAACTGAAATTTTCTCTCTCTAGATTCAATTTTACAGTTTTAACCCCGCAATAGTAATGGCTCCAACAATAGCGGTGGCGCCAACAAAGCAACCGAAGCACCACCACCAGCCACCGCATCCGGAGGAGGAGGAAGCGTTGAGAAAGAAGAACGAGGAGTTGGAGAGGGAATTGAAGAGGAGTATGGAGAGGGAGGAGAAGATGAGGAAAGAGCTGGAGAGGACGTGGGAGCGGCTGAGGGTGGCGGAGGAGGCGGAGGAGAGGTTATGCTCCCAATTGGGCGAGCTCGAGGCGGAGGCCGTCGATCAGGCCCGTGCCTATCGGGCTCGCATTCTATCCATGATGGATCAGCTCTCCGCCGCCCAGAAGCTTCTACAGGCCGCTTCAATTTCTCTCCCCGCTTCCACGTGACCAAACGTCACATGTAGGTACGGGTATACGTGTATCTATCACGTATGTAAGAATATATGTTATTGGTAAGGAGGATTGTTTTGTTGGTGTATGGATGTAAAATATCCTTGTTTCTGTGTTACGCGGGGTGCTGCACAGCCTATGCACAGCAGGTGTTGCGCATAATTTGGGCCATCCGTTGCTTGGATGGACGGTCCAGGTTTCAAACAAACTATTCGCGTGAAGAGAAGAATTATTCGTGTAAATAGTTTGTTTTCAATCCGAACAGTTAAAAATAATTGTGAACGACTGTGATTTTGCACAACACCTGTTGTGCACAGGCTGCATAGCAGGCCCCGTGTCCGTTTCTATGGATTGCTCGGTAATTTTCGTGGGTAATTCTGGAATGTGATGGATTGTTGTGGTTTGGGGTGACCATTTTGAAGGGCAATTTGGTCAATATATAATTATCCTTGTGTAGATTTTCTCCTGCTATCCGAACTATTTCTGTTGTTGAATTAACGGGATGCTAAAATATGTGATTAAAATTTTGACTTTGTCAAATCTTCAACCAAATTGAGATGAATGTGAGCAAGGATTGTGGTAAATTACGTAAGGGCTAAACTGTAATTGTTTAGAAATAACTTTGTTTGGTTGAGAGTTTTTTAAATTATATTTTGAGAAATATTTTTGAGATAGTGTTTGGATTTGTTTTTGGAAAGAGTGATAATTAGAGAGAGATGTAATAATTGGAGAGAGATAGAGAGAGAAATGAGAAAAATGATTGGAGAGATGGGTAATAAGTAGAGAGAGAAATGTGAGTAATGAGAGATGAAAGAAGAATCTTTTTAGAATTTTTTTTGAAAATGTGAAAAGAACACAGCTGTAAGTCTCCATACTCATGGTTTACTACTACCGAAAGAAAAGGCGAAACAACCCAATGGATCATCACAAACTTGTCTCCGTGGAACTTAGTCATTGTGTCACGTCACCTCACCTTGCAAAAGCGCAGAAAAGATTATGAAAGAGACAGAAGGAATTAGTCCGGTTGGACGAGAGGATGATTTGGCCATTATTTTATCTATTTTTTTTATTACCTGATTTGACCATTATCGTTAGAGAAAATGTGAATCTCCTTTGGCCAAAAAAATTTAAACTGGTTATTTGATTTATTCGTTTTGTCTTTATTTTAAAATTTTACATTTGTTAGTTTTCCGTCAAGTTTTTGTGATTTATTAATTTGTCTCGAAGAGACGAATCTAAAAAATATAAAATTATTGTCAAACTTAATTTTTTTTAATAAAACCAAAATTAATTCAATAAACTGGTTTATTTTCGGCTTTATTAAAAAAAATTAATTTTGACCATAATTTTATACTTTTTAGATTCGTCTCATCGACGTCGAGACAAATTAATAAATCAAAAAAATCTAATGCAAAACTAACAAATATAAATTTTTTTTAAATAAAAACAAAACGAATAAATTAAAAGACCAATTTATTACTTTTTTGCGAAAGCAGTATGGTAAGAATGAGCCACAATTATTTAGAAGAGGCCAACCTACAAAGACAAATAGAAAAGCAAAATTGATGATGAAAAGCGTACGGAAAAACTGAAAGAAAGAGCATAAAGTGAGAATATTTTGGGTGCAAATTGGGTACCACGTGGTGCCCTTGCACCACATGGCCTATACCCAATTTGCACCCAAAATTTTCTCGCATAAAGTGGTTAAAATTCAAAGCACGCGATTGACAGATTTCCGACTTTAACGACCCTTCGCATTCCATTTCTCAACTCTTTTAAATCTTGAGACGAACCAACCGGGGCTAGCTCAGTTGACCAGGACTCTTGCATCTCATTAGGAAGTTAGGAGTTCGAATCTCCCCACCTGCGTGCAGGAGCTTTTCCTTTCTTTATTTCTTTCTTTGTTTCTACCCTGTAACGGGCTTATTTCTTATATTGGTTAAATTGTTGGACTTGGTTGTCTCGTGGACTCTCACATGTAGCGTCCCGGGTTGGTACTTTGTACTTCATATGTGATATAATTCATCTTTCTTCTATCGATTGACAAAAGGTCGAATCTTGAGAGAACATATCGGTGAATTGCGAAACCGATCCGAACTAAATCATACCATGCCCTTTGTTCCTGATTCGTGGATAAATGATCTGGACACATATGTGAAAATTAGAAAACCGTGAGATATAATTTGGTCCATGAATTTTTTATTTTGAAATCGTAGATGAACCGTGTTGGAGCGTGAGATATTTTATATTGTAGGAGTACATTGGCAGAGTGGTGGAGACCACCACCCATAAAATCAAGGAGTGAGAATTGTTTTGGAATGTTATTTTCATACCCACTAAAATAATACAAGAAAGTTATTTTCACAAAGATGAATTTATTAATTAATAGTCAAAACGGATAATTTGAAAATACTTCTATAACCAAGCGAGCAATTACCTGAAATTTACGCAACACTCCATTAGTAGTGACCGTTCGTTTCGTTCCATATAAATATAATCCGATCAAGTTTTTATCGATGTTTGCGTCTCTTGATTTTTGACACGAATGACAAGTCAAAATTTATGTAATGAACAGTTCAAATCATCAAATAAGAAATTGATAGTCTATTATGCATCATTGCTACGATTCTTATAGTTGAGACAGGATCCAAGCTGGCATGCAATCCTCTCAAATGCTTTGGGGGTTTTAATAAAAGTGTCACTCCCTAACGCGTAATTTGAGGGGTTTTAACTTTTAATGAAAGTGTAATCTAGCGTTTGATTAGCTAAATAGTCGAGATATTGGATTTACACAAACTAAAAATCAAATACTCCGTATTTGTTATACATTCTCATTTCGAAATTGAAAATTCATATAGAGATTCTTTTAGCATTAGCAATACTACAGAGTCGAGTCTAGAATAATTTGGGTGTCAGATGGATATTCCATGGCGGTACCCGTCGCACATCTCAATTATACAAAAGTATTTTGAACGGTTCAAATTTTCAAGTGTTAGATGGATACCCCATGGCGGTATCCGTTGCACACCTCAATTATACAAAAGTATTTTGAACGGTATAAATTTTTCCAGTCTCCGGTCACAAACAGAAGTGGTCTCATTTTGTCCCTGTGTCCAAGTGGGAAAGAGAAAAATTAACACCCAAAGTCCCGACAAAAGCATTACACATGCGATGACCACAGCTGGTCCAAACCTTATGCGGGACTAACCAAATTACTTAACGACGATGTTATGGGATACCATACATGTACACCGAGTTGATGTGGATGTTTACGGTAAAATATTTTTAAGCGTTTGTCAAAATTTCTAGATAACTGTTTCTCAAATTCTACGGATTTTGAAATGCTAAAATGGGAAATAAATTCTTTTCAAAGCTGGGTTCGGGTAGCTCCCGGAGCTTTTTGAATGAGATTTTAGGTTTTAAGGTTTATAAAAAAGCTAATTTTTCAACTTGGACACAGACACGTATGTTGCCCAGTTCAAGGCATCTTCCTCAGATACATTGAACCTAGACATTGCCCTTCTAGGCCTATAAAATCCCCCATTAACAACCAGACTTTCTACGGAAAGTTATTATTAGCCACGCAACTGAAATTTTCTCTCTCTAGATTCAATTGTTAATTTACACTTTTAACCCCGCAATAACAATGGCTCCAACAATAGCGGTGGCGCCAACAACGCAACCGAAGCCCCACCGCCAGCCATCGCATCCGGAGGAGGAAGAGGAGGTGCTGAGAAAGAAGAACGAGGAGTTGGAGAGGGAATTGAAGAGGAGCATGGAGAGGGAGGAGAAGATGAGGAAAGAGCTGGAGAGGACGTGGGAGCGGCTGAGGGTGGCGGAGGAGGCGGAGGAGCGGTTGTGCTCCCAATTGGGCGAGTTCGAGGCGGAGGCCGTCGATCAGGCCCGGGCCTATCGGGTTCGCATTTTGTCCATGATGGATCAGCTCTCCGCTGCCCAGAAGCTTCTACAGGCCGCTTCAATTTCTCTCCCCGCTTCAACGTGACCCACCATCACATCATGTACGAACGGGTGCGCGATAACTGACCCAGACACCTACGTGCATGTATGTATGAATATATGTTATTGGTAAGTAGGAGGATTGTTTTATTGGTGTATGGGATGTAAGATATCATTGTTTCTGTAGATTGCTCTGTAATTTTTGTGGGTAATTCTGGAATGTGGATGGATTGTTGTTGTTTGGGGTGACCATTTTGAAGGGCAATTTGGTCAATAGATAATAATTTTCTTGTGTTGATTTTGTTCATTTTCTCCTGTTATCCGAACTATTTCTTTTGTTGAATTAATGGGATGCAAAAATCTGTGATTTAAAATTTGACTTTGTCAAATCTTCAACCAAATTGAGATGAATATATGCGAGCAAGGATTGTGATCAATAGAAGGGCTAAACCATAATTGTGTAGAAATACAACTTGGTGTTCTTGGTTAACTACTACCGAAAGAAAAGGCAAAACAACCCAATGAATCATCGCAG
Source organism: Gaultheria prostrata (assembly GCA_036023075.1). NCBI lineage: Eukaryota > Viridiplantae > Streptophyta > Magnoliopsida > Ericales > Ericaceae > Gaultheria > Gaultheria prostrata. The sequence continues at coordinate 15,930 of JAXBDA010003498.1, forward strand.
GAGTTGAATGACTTGTCTCGACAGAATTTACCACTTTAGACGTGGTCAATTTTTCTCGGCAGTAATTTGTCATTGTGTCACGTCACCTCACCTTGCAAATGTGTAGAAAAGATTATGGAAGAGACGGAAGGAATTAGTCTGGTTGAACGAGAGGATGATTTGACCATTATGTTACGTATTTTCTTTTATTACCTCGGCGAAATTTATCACCCCAGTGGTGGTCAATTTTTCTCACCAACAATTTGTCATTATGTCACGTCACCTCACCTTGAAACTGTGTGAAAAAGATTATGGAAGAGACGGAAGGAATTGATCGGGTTGAACGAGAGGATGATTTGACCATTATTTTATGTACTTTCTTTTATTACCTGATTTGACCATTATCGTTAGAGCAAATGGCAACCTCCTTTAATTAAAAGGTTTAAACCGGTTTTTTGATTTATTCGTTTTATTTTTATTAAAAAATACATTTGTTAGTTTTGCGTCAAAGTTTTCATGATTTATTAATTTGTCTCGACAAGACGAATCTAAATATATTGACAGTGTAAGATATCCTTGTTTCTGTGGATTGCTCTGTAATTTTCGTGTGTAATTCTGCAATGTGATGGATTGTTGTTTGGGGCGACCATTTTGACGGGCAATTTGGTCAATACAATAATATTCTTGTGTAGATTTTGTTCATTTTCTCCTGCTATCCGAACTATTTCTGTTGTTGAATTAATGGGATGAAAAAATCTGTGATTAAAAATTTGACTTTGTCAAATCTTCAACCAAATTGAGATGAATGTGAGCAAGTATTGTGATAAATTACATAAGGGCTAAACTGTAATTGTTTAGAAATAACTTGGTATTCCTGGTTAACTACTAACGAAAGAAAAGGCGAAACAACCCAATGGATCATTGCAAGTGTTAATCGACTAGTTTCTGCGGAACTTGCTATCCCAGTGATGGTCAATTTTTTTCGGTAGTAATTTGTCATTGTGTCACGTCACCTCACCTTGCAAACGTGCAGAAAAGATTATGGAGGAGACGGAAGGAATTAGTCCGGTTGAACGAGAGGATGATTTGACCATTATTGTTAGATTCGTCGAGACAAATTAATAAAAAAAAATTAGTTTTGGCCATAATAGTATACTTTTTAGATTCGTTGAGGCAAATTAATAAATTACAGGAGCTTGACGCAAAATTAACAATTATAATTTTTTGTGAATAAAGACAAAATGAATAAATCAAAAAATTAATTTATTACTTTTTTGCCGAAGGATTGCCGGTAAAGAATAATTGTCGATAAGAAATTATTTTTATTTTAGTTTTTAACTACAATTGTCGGTGAGAATGAGCCACAATTATTTAGAAGAGACCGACCAACAAAGAAAAATAGAAAAGAAAAATGGATGATGAAAAGCGTAGGTAAAAACTGAAAGAAAGAGCATAAAGTGGTTAAAATCCAAAGCCCGTGATTGACAGATTTCCGACTTTAACGACCCTTTGGCATTCCATTTCTCAACGCTTTTAAATCTTGAGACGATTTCAGGTCGAATCTTACAAGAACAGATATTCTGAAAATTATTCGAGACGTCCGCATAATGACCTGAAGACCCGGTTATTAAGAAAATCCTCTCACTAGTCTCTCATCCGCCAAAGTAACGTGGGGTCATATTGCTTTTCACTTTGCCGGATTTGTCGGTTTCCATCGATTTGGAAATACCAATTTTTAGGAAATCCAATGCAAAACGTTTCATCTAAATTCAAGGAATAATTGAATGTCCCCATCCAAAGTTTATCATCGCTACCCATTTAGGGCATCTCCAGTAAAGATATTAGTGTAAGAAATAAGGTAAGAAATAGACAGTTAACAACATTTTTCCTTTTTCTTGGTCCCAATCGTGTAGTTAGCGTGTGGCTAGGGTTAGAAAAAGGGGTGTAAGAAATAGTTCAGTTTAGAACTGTAATGGTACGGTTAACTAAGGGAGGGAAGAGAGAGAGAGAGAGGCGCTGGGTAGGAATCTGGCAGGAGGAGGAGAGAGAAACAGAAAAATGGAGGAAAGAGAAAGGGAGAAGGAAGGAGAGAGGAGAGAGAAAGGGAAAAAGCTTGGCCCTACTTTTCATACTTTAATAATGTCCTAACACCACTACTGCAACACCTCTTACTTTAACAACATAATTTGTCATAACAACACAAAAATGAGACCCATTTTTTTACACTTTTGTGTCATATAACAACACATTTGTGTCATAACGATTGGAGATGCCCTAAGGGAAAGCTCGGAAAATGATTGATTTTAACTTATAAGTAGGGAATCTCCCCCAGGGATGGCAATTTCCTCCGACCCGTTCGAATCCGATCCGGCCCCCGATCCGAATGGATCAACATTTTGGAGATCTGTTAGAGGATTGGAGCGGATTTGGGGATTATTTTTGAAAAAATTCGGGGATCGGATCGGAGGCGGGTACAGATGTATCCCCGCTCCGAATCCGATCCGATCCGTCCCCGAATCCCCGATTATATGGGCATTTGACAGAAATCACATGTTGTAGGAACGGATTTCTAACCGCTAATCTATAATCATCGTTAGCTTTTTCAGTCCAAAGAGAGAGCACCTATATACTACTGTAGATCTTTATTCTATAAATATTCTCCCCTGTTTCTGTTGGTTATTTACATAGGTGCATCACATATGTGCAACTTATGTTTCGATTTTTTCCCAGGAAGAAAACTTGATGAATATGCAAACCTGGGACTCTGTGAAACCTGTGACTAGTTTTTGATACTCATGAATAATTTAAGTAATAAGCTACAATTTTCCCGTGCATGACTGGTATGTTAAACTTACTTCACAGATTGGTTTTTCTGGAGGGAAAATATATGGTGCCAGCTTTGATGTTTTGGGGAAATTTGTGAAATCTAGATGGGTAGCACCTATTGCCTCTAATCCCTGAATTCCCCGTTTGGATCTCCGTTCCCCGTTTGGGGCGGGGATGGAGGGGAGAAAATCATCCCCATTGGGAATTGGAGCGGGGACGGGGATGGGGGAGGGATCGGGGCCGGGATAGTAGTCTCCGGCCCCGCTTTGATAGTTAAGAGCGTCTGAGTCAGCTTACGCGCACCTCTCCTCCCTCATCCGGTGAAAGACAAACCATTCACGCCGCGATTAGGAAGATTCACAAGAAGTTTATTCCTTTCAGCCTTACCTTAAGAATTGAACCATATCAATTGTGCAAAGAACAAACCCATCAATTACCGCGGATCAAAAAAAAAAAAAAAAACCCATCAATTACCCGGACTAATCCCTTGCGGCACTCTCTCGTTACAGTTTAGGGATAAGAATTAAGAACATGGGTCATATGCTACATATACCGAACATATTTGCCACAGCTAACACTGTCAATATTTTCAGATTTCATTTGTCAAAACAAAAGAAAGGGGAAAATAACAGTAGTCGTTTCATTTTTTAGTTGATAATTCCACAATTTTGTGTTTGTTTTTAATTTTAATTTTTGTAAACCCAAGAAACCGCAGGAAAAATGAAAATTTATCTTCTCACTCAATAATTTCCCCTGTAAAATTTTAAGGTCCAGCATATTTCCAGTGAACCTGAATGAAAACATAAACTAAGATCGAGCACATACCTACTAATCTAATCAGAAGGACAATAACCAAACCAAACCAAACCGAGCCTTATGTCCCAATTACTTGGGGTTGGCTACATGAATCATTTTTCTCTATTGAGCTCTATCAAAGGCTACTTATTCACTCAAACCCATTATACTCATATCCTTGTGCACAACTGCATTTAACGTCAATTTAGGTCTTCCCCTCCCCATAGCGTTTACTACCAAAGCTATTGTATCCGCTCTCTTAACTACTGCATCTACAGGTCTACAGACTCGGAAGGATAATATGGAATATAATTTCTGATGAGTAACTCAGAAGCATAATATAAAGCTACAAGCCTACAACAAACTGTCTACCAAGTTTCCAATTTCCAAACAAGCACACATCAGTAACTGAAACATAATAAAATAGCCCAGGCAAAAATCCAATTATCTGGAAACAAAAGCATAAAAAGGAAAATTTTCCATTGCAACAAACTGGTTTGATGCAGAAAACTATCCACTGCCTCGTCGTGCTCCTTTAACATCATGCTCCCTAAACAGAAATCCAGTCAACAGATAAGGTTCAAATAAAATATAATCATTGCTTCAAAAGGAGTAGGAATCAGACGCCGATCGAAAAAAAGGAGTAGGTATCAGACCTCTGGATGTGATCAAGAATGAGGAGCCTTGGTCCGGGAGGGATTTTCACATCTCTAAGAGCACTGTAAATATTGCAGTGGAAGAGAGGGGATCATTTAGAATACAAGTTCAAGCAAAATTTGCTCGAAAGAGACAATGGATGAGCGGAAATCTGAATGCTTGCCTATCATTGAGCAAAGGCAGAGTATTATCCGTCAACAAGCCCCTCTTAAAATTCTTCTCGTAATTCTGGAGGCCAAGGTTTGACAACATGCTTCTTGTTTTCTCATAGAACAAATCATCAGCTGGTGGTTTTCCAAACTTCTGCCCGATCTGCATGACAACAAAAAAAATGGTCTAAGCAAGGTAAATATCTAAGCCAAACCAATACAATATAGAATCCTCTGCTCAAAAAACAACAATAACAAAACTCATCTAGTCCCCAATCATTGGGGGTATGGGCGGGAATGATTGGAGATAGACCTAACCTTTGGCAATATGCACAAAGTGGCTGCTCTGAGAATACCACTAAAACAGTGGCTCCCTAAACCTCCAAGAACCAAGGAGCTACATGGACGTTTTGTTGCAGAACCATGCCCCCAAATCAAAGCCGAAAGGCATCAGGGAGGGCAGGCCTAGACACCCAAATCAATTTTTGTGCTTATTACCATGCTTTCTTCATTCATGGTCCCGAGAATCTCACTAATGAGCACATGCTTAAAAAAAAAAAAAATAAGATTAAGAATCGTATCGGTATTTTAAACCTGCCCGCAAGAGGCCTTACAGCCAATGGCATGTGCATGAGTCTATTCATATCATGAGTGATTGGATACAGCTTGTGTGATACCTCATCCCACATCGAAAGCCTACATGGGTGATCTTGGGAACCTAAGGAACATGTAAGCTACTACTGTGGCTTCAACATATTGGGCCATGTGTAACTTGTGGATTTATAATCCAGGTACTGGCCAGTGGTTTACATGGGGCTTTGCAAATAATATCAGAGCAACCCGTGTATCTTGTGGGCTCGGGCTAGGGAAAAGACTTGTGAAATACTTTGTGAACTTGGGTTCAGGGCGCAAGTGGCCACCCAGGGAAAAGACCGGTGAAATGTAGTGGGACTCTAGGCAGTAGGGAAAATACTTGGGAAATATCCTATGACCCAAGTGTTCAACCCCTAGTGAGGCTCGAGGCCATAAATGTGGGGAGATTGCGATACTCATCGATGCCACATAAAAGTCTACATGGGTGATCACAGGAATATAAGGAACCATGTAAGCTACTACCAGTACCTTGGGCTTAAGAATTTTGGGCCATGTGGTGTAGCTTGTAGATGTATAAGTGGTCTACGTGGGGCTTTACAGCTTGCTTTACTATTATATGCCTAGTTTCCTCTTCCCTGTTAACTTGGTGAAAAGATTTCCTCACAAGTCCCTTCAGTTTATCTTATTTCATTGTCAATACTGAAAACAAGTTTTCATGCAGACTTCCTAGGCAGAAATTGAAGGCTGGAAAGAGGCGCGAAACCACGATAAACCAAATTAATGCAATCAAGACTGACAACTTTAAGAAGGGGCTGTACTTTAGTATGTAACCATATTTTCGTAACAAAATGATGATATAATGCTACTTGTGATGACAATAGAGGTAGGAGAACGAGTCAGAGACAGCTGCTGCTCCCAAACCTTGTTAATGGGATTCAACTAATAAGGAGTTTCCAACAAATACAAAACAAAATGGCGAGATTCATACTTATCACCAAAACTACTTTTCAATTTTCAACAGTTGGCTGTATATTCTTCTGCAAGTGTTATAACAAGTGGATTTGATTGTCGTACGGTCTAACACGTCACTACTGAAAAGGAGAAGTGTCTAACAGACTAACACTTCATACTTCATCAGATCTGTGTCTAGCGTCACAGCCACACTCTCGGGATCAGTTTTTGCCTAAGTCAAAATATAGCTCGTTTGTTTAGAAATTCAGCAAAAGATAAGGAAAGCCCCAAGACCCTGTGAAGTCAACCAGCAGTGCTACTTAATTCCGTAGATGAGCCATCATAAACATACCAACACTTAAGTCATTGGATTCTAGCAAGTTCATAGAACGCATTGCCGCTATCATAGCAGTGGGGTAGGGAACAAAAGAGTAACTATTGAGAAGCTACCCAAAAAATGAAGGATTTTCTCCTCTAAATGATCACCTGGAAAATTCCACCTTGAACAAGCGCAAAGAAGACTCCGGATGTCAGGGCATTAGCTGCCAGATTCGGGCCACCCATACCACTAACCACTGAAAACATGGCTCCAGAACCAAAAGCTGCTACCATACTGTCATGAAAAATCAATAATCTAGAATAAGGAAAACAAAAGAAAAAGTCCGTTGAATCACCAATTTAACTGATTTTTAACATGATGGGTCTGAAACCCATTCTTCAAATTGTATATGGTCGGTTGTGTCCTTAAACTGAAAATGGGAGAGGACCTAATCTTGAAACGGAGATGCACAGCTACAAAAGCAATCAATAACCACCATCAAGGTATATCAGAAAAAGTGGACAGTACAACCCAAAAGGACAATCATGTGGCTAATCACTAATATTGTTAAATTTGAATTCAGTTTCTTCAAATGCCAAATCAAGAAACTTTGGAGAAAACAGCTCACTGGAGTTTCCTACCTAGAGTTTTTCTAATTGACTAAACTAAAAATAAAAAAAAGAAGCCTGAACAATTATTCTATGATATGTTCAGGGGAGGGCGAATGTGGTAGCCCGTAGCCCTCTGGGAAGAAGTTAAGCACTTGGTTAGTCCACTGGAGGTGCAGCAGATAAATGTCGAGGCAGCCCTAGACAAAAGATTTCTTTTGCATGTACCGAGGAGCCTGGAGCCCTTCTATATGGTGGCTGAATCATGGCAGCTGGCTCTGCCAGCACAGTGTCATATACTCATGGACACGAATCTCAAACCCATTTGTTCGACAGCACAGTAGTTTCTGACCCTCAGATCTCATTGGTCATCATCTCTCTAAGACCGATCAAGATGGAGCTGATAAGGGAAGAATCCAGTATCCATGAGCTTCATGTATGGGTCACTCAGTTGATTGTATTGTAGACTGATGTCCTGCTGAGTTGTAGAAGAATATCCAAGCGTTAAGGGCCAAACAATGATCTTATTATGGATGTCGCAACGATTGTCTATCATTTCATAAGTAGATTGATGCCCATCATTTTGCAATAATGTGAGTATACCAATGAGGCAGTAAATTTATGTACTTATTATCAACAAGTATATTGTCTCACTCATAACTCATAAGCCAGTCAACTGGGTTTCCAATGCACTCTCTTTCTAAATCACAACGTTTAACATTTCAATAGTGCATGCCACATTCCCAATCAACATGCAAAATAGACAACCACTATTTTTCTTCACTAACACCATTGACATGAAACTTCTCCTTTTCCAGGAGCCATCAAGCACAACAAAAACATGTAAACAAGCTATAAGAAAACAAAGCAAGGATAGCCTCAACAACAGGGAGGGAAAGTGAGTTCTATGTGTTGGTGCAAGCCTTGAAAGAAAGCTGCAGAGCAAAATGTGAGATAATAAGAGAGATCAGATGTTTGCGAAAGCTGGCTCAGTAAAGTAAAGTAAAGAGGGCTAAAGGGTTGTCATAATAGGATTACCTGGACTGCACATCCTCCTTCCCTCTTATTCTTTTTAAGACACAAGATATACCGGCATTGACACCTGTCATGACAGCAAAATTGCGTGCTTGTACCAATGGACCCCCTCCTAAGGCCTGTAGACCAAAATGGACTTTAGTAAGACACCACTAAGCTTCTTCATCCACATCATTTGCAATTGATGTAAAGTCACATTTCGGTTGCATGAAATAGGGTCTTTGAAGAAGAACTGGAAGTCATGATCACACTTCCAAACTCTTGTTCATCATATCAACTAATTAAAGATATCGACTAAGAATACCAAAAATAAAAAAATTACCAACAAAAAAAGAGAGGCGATAGTCACGTTCATATCTCATACTCCCTTTTTTGTTTTTACCATCTCACGAGGGGAGTGCAAGAGTAGCATTCCCAAGAATTATACATTTCCACATGAAAAAGCAAATCCAATTCCTTACAAAGCCAGATGCTAAAGGATTCTTATACTGTTCTATTAAATGGTTCATTATATAGCGACAAAAACACAACGACTCCAAGTTGTGCGCAACGGATAGTCGGATATCATGCAACAAAAAGGCTATTCTACCTATCCAAATTGTTACCACAGAAACAAAAACGAGGAATATAAATAGAGCAATTAAGGGCGAAAATTTACCTGGTTTGTCTTAAAGCCTATGACTGCAGGAGAGGGTTAGACGAGTAATATCAAAGATGACAATACTGAGAGCCAACAATCTATGTAACCCTCTCACCAAAAACCCTACAGCCCCAACAACCTCAATGTAGGAAAACCCCAAAAAACCCATGGTGACAGTCTCTTGGAATGCCGCCTATATATAGCGAAACCTAAAGAATCCAGTCAAAATATCCAATGATGACAGACCATCTCTATTTCGCTCACCAATCGGGTTGCAAGGGCCAGCGGGTTATAGACAAAATCCGAGTTCAATACTAGACAGCCTACACCAAGTTTCAGTGTCATTACCCAACCCTTTTTTGTTCCCCATAAGAACCAATTTGTCATCTCAGGAGTAAAATCCCAAAAGGAATACGTACAAAAAGTACCTACGTACATCAGTGTAGGCAATCAGAATTATTTGCTTATCCACAAACTGGGTAACTGAAATTACACACAGTTCACAACAAACTGTGTACCAAACCCAAAAACTGTTCTGTTCGTAGACCAAATTCCCGAGAAAAACGTAGATACGAGCATATAACCACACAAACAGTATGTTGGAACAAAAATCATATCACTATCCTGAAATGGGTAATTGAAATTAAAAGAGGGTAAGGGCACAGAAGAATGAACCTGGGCCTGCTTAAGAGAAGCCATGGCTTCCGGATTTACGGCGGCATTAGGCGGAGGAGCAAATGAGGAGGAGACGTCGTTGGTGAGAGTACCCATAAAGGCGCCGATGGCGGCGCCCTGGACGGCGCTGGTGGCGGTGACGACGGCGGCCTCGACGGGCAAAGATTGCTTGGCCAACCAAACCCTGAACCCATCTTCCAGTTGCTTGTACTTGACTTGAAAGTGGGCTATAGGGTTGGGATTTTGGAGTTGAGAAATTAGTCCTTTTGGCATCTCTGCTGCTACAATCGCTGCTCCTTGCTTCCCTTCGCCCATTTTTGTCTGCCGCTCTGGTTCTTTCGCCTTATCGCTCCGTTATATTGCAATTGGGGTTTGGGAGCTGGTAAACACGAATTTGTTTGGGATTTTGGATAATGAAAGTGGAGTATTTTTGTTCTTGTTTTTTACGATTACACCCCTCTCAAGCAACTCCAACCAGAGTTTGTTAAATATTTATTTTCAAGGATATGCCTCCTCCAACCATACTTTATTTGTGTTTTCCAAATTGAAGGACCAATTTTATTTTTTCAAATATGAATGATTCCCCTTCCAAATTAAGAACTTTGTTCATTTCATTTTTCAACTTTAAAATACTACTAAAAATCTAAAGTTTTAAACTTTGGAGGGAAAGTTGAGGTTTGGATATAAATGCATTAAATTTTGAAGACGATGTGAAATTTCACTATTTACTATTATTTCAAATTTCAAATTTCGTGTGTTTATTTTGCTTGTTCTAGCGGATCAATGTAGAAATTTGTTGATGATTCTTTGGCAATTGTTTATGCAAGGTGTTACCTAAGATTAGGGATGACAATTCAATTTGCCCCGCCCCCAAACCCGCCTCTTCCGTCCCGGGCGCCGGGGGCAGGTATTTGTTAAATTTTTCAAGTATAGTACTAGGGGTGAGGGAGAATTGAAAAAATTTGACCGGGTTAGGGTAGAGTTAAAGTAGATATCACTAACCCCTGATACGTGGCCCAAACTCTTTTATTTGATGAGTTTATTCACGTAACCAATAATGCATAGAATATGATCATGTCATGTGTGCATTTGGTGTAATAGTTTATATACTCCCTCCGTCCCAATTTGTTGGGCCTCTTTCCTTTTTTAGAAAGCTCAAAAAATTCTCTATATCTCATAATCTATAATATTTTTTATATTCAATATGGATCTTGTTTGATAGATCTCAATTATTTTGTTAAACAAATATTTCAAAAGCTTAAAAAACATCATAGATTATGAGATATAATCAATTTTTTGAGACGTTCAAAAAGAAAAATAGGCCCAACAATTTGGGATGGAGGGAGTAGTCTAGTGCTTGTACCATTACTCTACTTAAAAGCCCAAGATACAACTCACTTAACTAAAAAAACTAAATATTACGCTAAGTAAGAGTAAATAGATTTTCTACAAGATAAAAGGATGAAAACATAACCTTAGAAGTTGAGGAATGAAAACTTAGTATAGTCCCTAAATAAGATGATTATTTAATTAACCTTTTTTTTTAAATTACTCTTGTCGAGATAAATTGATATTTAGAAAATATTTTTACACAAAACTAACAAAATCTAAATCAAAGGAAAAAATGAATAAAGATAAAAGTCCAAACATTGGGCATTGTTTCCCGTTAGATAAAATCAATGATTTTATCAAAATATTTTCTCGTTAACTAAAATCCACCCAATGATTTGTCAACCCCCTTAAAACTGATCACACACTCAATTGATTTTATCTAATGAGAATAGAAACACTGTGTTTGGTTTGTAACTTAGACAAATTTTCCAAAAATAATTTTCCCCTACTTTTCTTCTCTCTCCACTCATTACCCTTCTCTCCAATCATTACTTACATTTCTCTCTATACTCATTACCCTTATCTCCGATCATTACTCACATTTATATTTCTACTCATTACCCCTCTCTCCATCATTACTCTCATTTATTCTCCATCTCTCCCCACTTGTCACCCCCTCCAATTATTATTCATTTTTCTGTTCAATCATTATCCCAAAGAACATTTATAAAAATCAAAACCAAAACCTAAGTTAGGTCAAATCGGGCTTTAGGACTTACGAATGATTTGTTAATCTAAAAGTTGAATTTTTTGTTTGCTAAAAACTCCTCCAATTCTCATTTGGTAAAAACACAATGGTGATTTTAGCAACTTGCTTTTAGCAGAGGAATATGTGCCAGAAAGAAAATTGACTTTTAACAATTTATTTTTATCCAATGAGAAGAAAAAGTGATTTTAGCAACCTTATTACAACTCAACTTTTATGAAAATTTTCATTTTAGCAAATGAGAAACAAAGCTTAAAGTCTAAATCCGAAAAAAGATTTATCTAACGAGGGTCATACTTGTAAATACACCTATAAGCTAAAAGACCATATTAACCTTTCTCTATGCATGTTCCTCTCCGCGTCCCTCCACTTTTGCTCCTGCAAACGTCGTCTTCTACAATTGCTCACTCAGAGCATTAGGGTTTTATCAGTTCTTCCAGAGGATCTCGTTTCCTCAGAAAAACCCTCAATGGGTAACTCTCGGGAGGAGTCTCCAGATTGGTTGCGAGCTTTCGAGGTACATCTCTGTTTACTTTTCCTCTGATTTACTCAGCTTTACCTGTTTTTTTTTTTTTGATCGGCTACTCAGCTTTACCTGTTTTACTTACATGCGGATTTTCCTTCAACATATCCACTGAAACTTTGCAGTACTGATAACACCAGTTTAGATTCCTTTTAGTGAGATGGAATCACAAACACTTTGTTCTTCAAAACCAGTTATAGTCAGAAGAATTAAGAATGCTGTTTTGATAAACCCTAAACCCTAATCTATTTCATTCACACTCTATTGATCTTCTGATTGTGTGAATGTACTTCATTACAGTAGGCAGCAGCTGATAATGCGATATAATAAGATAAAAAAATTGATTGTAGAGTTGTGAATTCTATATTTGATTTAAGGCTTGTTAATTTGTTGAACTGAACTTTGTTGAGTAGGCACCAACGCGGTCAGTTCTGACTTTATCTTCTGGTTCTGAGGCTTCCCCACATGGCAGTCCTTTGACTGATGATGGATCGAATGAAAAGGAACCATCTCCTAGTGAAACGTCTCAGTTTCCAGAGAAAGACGAAGACGACGATAAAACTATTAGTGTTCTTACCAAGGAGTCTTGTTTGAAAAGGCCTCTGAAAACTACTTCTCCGAACAAACAGCCAAAAGGAGAACAAACACCTGCGAAAAAGAAGAAGACGGATAATGGTAAGAGAAGTGTTGGGTGCTATCTTATGCTGTTGGCATTTAAATAGTATTAATTGTTTTTTATCTCCTTGCCATCTTTATATCTATTCCTCAAGGGTTAAAGTAATTTGTTTCTTGATGTTGAGCAATGGTTTAGGGAGTGCGGGTGGTGGGAAATCTGCAAAACTACAGAAGTCTGAGACGCACACTGAACTGAACGTAAGAAGCTATTCACTAAGATTGCGTTTTGATTCTTAGGTTCAGCGAGTAACTCCAGTTACATAGGAGTTTCAGGCATCCAGTTCCAGCCTAAACCCAACATGTTCTATAAATGCAAACCTTGTTATCATACAAGTATACAACATTTTTTTGTTGCTTCTTGCATGATCTAGATCTCATCTCTACTGCTCTCAAGTGCTTTGTCTTCACCTAGATAGTTTGAGCAAGTTGTGTACCTGTCCCTTTATAGGGTATAAAACATCTATATCCTGCTTGAGTTTGATAAATCATTTCGTTTTACCCAATCCATTGGGTTTGTCTAGATTAGATTAATTACAGATCACACATCAATGGATTTCACTGGGTGTAAGGAGTAAGGACATTGCATATCGGGTTCCGGGCAATACAAGAAACCTTCTGTTCCGGTTCTCTTATGGAGCTTCAAAAACTAGGTAGATGCATTCAAATTTGTTTAGTATTTTCAAAAGCCTTAGTGGAAGCGAAGGGAAATGCAGTGGTTAAGAGATGGTGCATAAGTGACTACTTCTACATAGTAAGCAAGTAAGTGTTAATTTGAAAGTGAATTCAGCTGCTGTTTCGTAGGAGAGCATCTTAGTTTCTTATTTGAAAGTTGTTGTAAATCGGATGTGAAGGTGAGCCCCTAGCAAGAAGAAATATAGTTGTAGGTTGTAAAGAGAAGTTCTCAATTCTCAGAGGAAGGGAGCAGTTTGGGTTTTCATATGAGGACTGCCCCAAGTTCTCATAGTTCAATTTGGTATAATTGCGTTACGGGCTCGAATTCAGAAATGCATTTGTGTTCAGTCAATTATGGTCATGACATCTAGCGTGTGGGTATGTGTCCATGTTTTTCTGTCATCTTTATCCGGATCCTGATATTGAAAATGTGATTATTCGAACAGGCACCAAACAGTTCAGTTTGGACATTGTCTTCAGATTCAGATTCTCCTCATAATAGCCCAATAAGGGAAGCTTCTAAAGAAAAATCTCCAAAAAAGGGGGTAAAAACTGAGGATTTGGAAGCGACAAAGAAGAAAAGCGGAAAGAGCAAAATTAATAGAAAAGGTATGGGAGGCTGAAATGGTGTTTTTTCTATTTGGACTCTGAGAGATTATTTTTAGATGACCATCTGGTGAATTTGAACATCGTTCTCACTCTCTTCTCTAAATGTGAGTTTTTGGTTGGATTCTTTTTATTTTGCTACATTTGGTTACGAGTTTTGCGAATTATATGTTGAGACAGGGAATGATGGTGATGTTGAGGCTGCAGAAGAAGAGGTTGCTGAGAAGAATATTGAACCACGTGTAAGTTTTACTGGCCTCTCAAGAAATTGTTTCTATATTTTATTCACCAGATTACCTTTTGGATATATGGTTACAGTTCTCCTCCTCAAGGTTGCCTTTGGTGCTCTCGGAGAAAGTCAGTCGTACGAAGGTATTCCTGCCTTTGTGTTTATTTTTTCATCACGATTTCTTTGTTTTTTGCCCCTTTTTAGAATTTGATCAAGCATCTGAGTTCAGTCTTGGAATTTGTAATAGCCATTTGGTGCTGGTGTTTACTTGTTCGATATAGTTCATAAAGTCCTGTGATAAGTTTCTTCAGAGAAGGAAAGGGATTTGGAGACCCTGGATCTCGCTTACTGATTCAATTGGTTGATTTTTATATCGTCATCCACCAATCCTTAGTAAATTCCTCTTGTGAGTATTAGAGCTACAATATATGCCACGTTACCTGTGTAGTTGGTTCTCTATGGGGTCTTGGGTCTTATTTAATGTCCTTGTCTGAGTACTATTGTCTGATTGGGACTCTTCAGTTTTACAAGTATTGTTTTCTATGCAGGCACTTGTTGAGTGTGAAGGTGAATCCATAGACTTGAGTGGTGATGTGGGTGCTGTTGGGAGAGTAGTTATTTCAGATAACCCATCTGGAAATCATGACATGTTCTTTGATTTGAAAGGCAAGTTTATTCGTTTTAGCTTGAGTTTTGATGGATTCTTGTTATGCGGGTTTCCACATAGAGTGGCCCCATCCGATTTTAATTTTTCTATGTGTTACAGGAACCATCTACAAAACCACCATAGTTCCTTCAAGGACTTTTTGTGTTGTATGTCATCGTTCTCCTTTCAATCTTGTTTACAGTCTTCAATGCTTTGATTGCTGTGACGTAAAACACGATTCTTCTTGCTCAGGTTAGCTTTGGTCAGTCAGAAGCAAAGGTGTGTATTATTCAGTTCTTTGTTTTTCCTTCAGTTAAACCATATTTCCATTCTTGAGATCCTTTCGTTTCCTAACATGTAATGGTTTATTATTTGATTATTTTTCGCCTCACATTTGATCTCAATGTCCTTATTTTAGTGGGGCTTAAAAATCACAAAGGTATTAAATAATAAAATTATAGAATGCTTTTAATTATTGAGCAGGTGGAGGCAATCATGAATGACTTTATTCAGCTGACTCCTCAATCTAATGTTTACGAGGCCGAAACTATGGTGGAAGGTTGGAAAGTTAAATTTGTGGTTTTCTTTCAGGGTTAGTAGTCTGTGTCCACTCGTTGTTTCGCATCCTTACATTCAGTCATCTTACTAGGAACGCTGGAGGGATACTCATTTGATTCTGAAGATGAAGCCGACAAGGTGCCTAAGACTGTCACTAATCAAACTGATCAAAATGAGGATGCCGGAGAGCAATCTAACACAAAACCCAAATCGAAAAAAGCAGACAAGACATCAGTATGCTTCATAACCTTTCTAGCTCATTTCTCACTGGATGACTTGATAAACTCTTTTGCAACATTTCCTAATAGGAATGCTAATTCAACGAGATTCTGGATGTAGGGGGTTGTACGTAAAAGAGGTAAAGCAGCAGGAGGAAAACCGCCCAAGAAAGTAAAAAAGAAAACTCAAGCTCCAAAGAAAAGCAAGATTAAAAAATGAGAGGTATTTTATATGGTAAATTGTGCTCATAGGGCTGATATCAGTTGATTCCGTTCTCAGCGAAGAACCACAGAAATCTCATAGAGTTTTCGAATTTGGTTCCTAGTTGTATGCAATCTGGTATTGAGGCCTTCACCGTTTGTATTGCGGGAATGAAATTATGCCAGTTAAGCATAGAGTTGACCCTTGAGCCTAGGCCGTAGCTTGTAAACCGGCTTCCAGTTATTGCAATTAGACTCTTGCGGCATTGTGAATACAATTGAAAGTGGAAAATTCTAATACGTTTTCAGAACGCGCCGCATACAGTTCTTGGATTGTTTTGTTTTCCCTTTTGTTTGGTAATTTTTGTTACCCCAGAACCTTGGGTAGCATCTATACAGTTCATCACAAGGTCACTGAGCATTAGTGATCATCTGGGGAGAAATTAAGTTCATTTCCTTTTCATCGGTTGCCATTTATCCTAGATCCAAACATAGCATCAGAGTGCATAGTTATCATTCTATTTATCATAGATCCAAACTCCCTTAAGTTGGCTTTTGGTTGGATATTTCTCAAAAAAATTGGATAATTTTCATAATTTTTTACTTTTCTGGTTTCTCACGTCGAAACGAATCAAAACACATGAAATGTTTGAAGCAAAACTAACAAATATGATTTTTTTTTTAAAAATAAAGACAATGCTAAAAATAAAAATAAAATATGGAAATGCAGAGGCTTTCAGGAGGAACACCTAGCTAGCTCTGGGAAGGAGATGAAGCGGAGATCCGGGGGAGAAAGTCTATGGAAAATATCACAGCAAGGACACGACAAAAAAGGGGTCATTTGTGAAGTATTTTAAAGGGCAAATTTCACTTACCTCCCCTGAGGTTTCTGACAACAACTGATACCTCCCCTCACGTTTTAAAAATTGCACTGACCTCCCCTCTGGTTTGGTTGTTGGCTGCAGCTTCCCCCTCTCCGTTAGAAGACCGTGCTTCTAAACCCATTTGATTACCCATTATACCCCTTCAAAATTATTGTATGACATCAATACCCTTCTAAACTCAATTTAAAAGACATTAATGTTCCTAATCAAAACTTTTTACAAGAGATCAAGTTATTATACATATTTTCTCATTCACGTGTCTCCAAAATTAACACACACACACACATTTGGTTTTAAATATGCATGTATGAGTTTTTTTTTTTTTTACAACACTTGAAAAAACTTTTAAACTTTTTTGAAGTCAAATGTATACGTAGGCAGAAATCCAAAAGAATTTTTTTTTTCTTTTTCATGAAGCTTCAATTTTTTTTTAGCAAAGAATAACAAACATTCCTAAAATATATCGGTTTAAATTCATATAATTTTTTTCCCAACCCTATACCATGTACCTTTACACTAGTAATGCTCAACTACTTCTTCACCAAAATTAAAGGCGATTGGAGATGGCATTTGAGCTTGGGTGGAGCCGTCTTGCCTTAATAATCACAATCGGAGCATTGGTCCTTCTAAAAACACCACTAGAATTTTTTACAAGTTGAATATTCATAACTTTATCAAAATTATTAATCTAATTAAAACTAGTAATTTAAACCTTAAGAAAAATATAGGCCAACACATAGTTTTTAAGTTATTTTTCACAAGAAATTACAAATAACTCTTCAAAGAATATTTTCCTTTTTTAATTAAACACATTTATACATTTGGTTTAAATTATGCATGTAAAAATATTTTCTTATTTTTTAAGCTTCAAAATATTTTTTTTTTGAATTTTTCTATGTCACATGCAAAACTAGTGCGCAACTTTGTCGCTTAAAAAAATAAAAAGAATTAATGGGTATCATGAGGTCTAAGACGAGGGAGCTACACGTTTTAGATAAAAATAAAAATACTCTCGTGCATAATATTTCACTTTTCACTAAGATGAATGTCTTAATCTATTATTTAAGTTATTAAATACTTCAAATTATTACAAAAATCAATTTCTTCTTAGTAAAATAAATCACGTGTGTCGATATAGGGGGTTCGGTTTACCTATAAGAGTTAATAACATATTAGTTCAAGGTTTAATTAATTTTCTTTGGCATGTTAGTAAAAGGAAAAAAAAATCAAAAGTTGAAGAATAAAAGAAATAAAAAAAATTATGTTTTAGGGGAGGTATCTGTTATATTATAAACCTTAAGGGAGGTAAACGAAAGGATAAAAAAGGAAATTCACATTTTCTGTTAACAGAAGTCAGCCGACAAGACTGACAGGGGAGGTAAGTGTAATTTCAGAAACATGAGGGGAGGTATCTGTCATTGTCAGAAACCTCAGGGGAGGTAAGTGAAATTTACCCTATTTTAAAGCCTAGGGTACTTTTGTCCAATTATATTTTCCTTGGAAATAAAATTTGTCCAATTAATAAAGTCTAGGGTAATTCTATTTGCAACCACCTTTTAGCTAAATACAACCATCAAAAATCTTAAAATCAAAATTTGAAATTGTAACCCTCTTTTGGATAAATACAACCAACAAATTTTCCAAATATTCCCAATCTACCCCTCCCCTTCGTTTTTGGACCCCGCCATTCGGACTCCCAGTATTGAATTTGATCAGTATTTTTCGGATATGAATATTTGAAATATGAACCTTAATTCGGATTTTAAAACATGAATTATATGTTTGAAACTAATAGATTTAAATTCTCATTGTATGCTTCATTTTTGAATCCGAAGTTGTTTTAAAT
>JAXBDA010003499.1:0-34310 GCA_036023075.1 Gaultheria prostrata
CGGCACGTAGTGTTGGTCTGCCTCGGCAGGTGTGTCTGGAGTCGGTCAGC
Source organism: Gaultheria prostrata (assembly GCA_036023075.1). Taxonomy (NCBI): domain Eukaryota; kingdom Viridiplantae; phylum Streptophyta; class Magnoliopsida; order Ericales; family Ericaceae; genus Gaultheria; species Gaultheria prostrata. Next base: position 51 of record JAXBDA010003499.1, read on the forward strand.
CGGGTAGTGCTTGTAGCCGTACTCATGTCAGATGTTAGTAGTTTTGGTTCATTCCTGTGGTTTGTGATGTAATCTTTGCCTTCGGGCTTTGAATGAGAATCTCTTGACTGGTTTCAAAATTGCAATCTCTAAAATATTTTTGATCCAGGTCGTGAGAGCATCTCCAATTTCCTAAAGCATCCCCAACAGTTCTTACGCAAAATGACTAGTGAAAATGCCACTTTCTACCATAGATAATCATGAGAACCCAACATCCTAACCGAATTAGCTACTATTCAACACCAACACCGCACTCCTCCTTCATGCAGTGTTTACTTCTAAGGCTCTGTTTGGTATCTCGGAAAAGCAAGAAAGGGAAAATAAAAAATTTCCTCTTCATTTGTTTGGGTTGACAGGAAAAGGAGAGGAAAATTAACTAAACTAAACTATTTTAACTAAAAGTTTCCCTCATAACTTTCCTCAATCCTTCCTTCTTTTTTCCTCTCTTTTATTTTCTTTTATTTTCCTTTCTTTCCCTAGGAATCAAACAGAGCGTAAAATTATTGGGGTTTCTAAGCAACCAAACGGAGCACAGAAAACTGAAAAATATGTAAAACCTAGTTTGCTTAGTCTACAGTACCAAATTGCCTATTGTGGAGATAGGCTTAGTTTTGGGGCTAGCCATTTTGCCTAGAACGGAGAACCTACGGTTTGCTTTAAGGGGGTGTTTGAGAGCCTCATTTTTAGTTTTTCATTTTCAATTTTTTGGCTTTTAAGCTTTTTAGATTATGGTGAGAATGTGTTTCGAATCTGGCAGGAGTGTTTGAGAGAAATATGCAGAATGCATTTTGTAACATGAGTAATATTTGTGAGATATATGCAGAATACATTTTGTAGGTCTTTTTCTTAATTAAAATGGGAAAAGTGGAAAATGAGTAAGTCAAAAAGCTCATTCCATCTACTTCTGACTTCTCTTGATCTCTTCTCTAACATCAAAAATTGATAGCTCATGTTGTAAGAATTTATTTTGAAAATGAGTTGCAAACATGCAAAAGAAAAAAATGAAGAAATCATATGCCCAAAAAGAGGTGACCAAACACCCTAGGTCTTGGACACGCTTTGCCTGAATTCACCCCCAAAAAAACCCAGCACGTGTGAACAGTAGTGTTTTGAACTTTTTTTTATGACGAGTGTTTTGAACTTTTTTTTATGACGAGTGTTTTGAACTTTGAACACTTCTTCTTTCCCTCTCGAACCCATTCTCTCACTATCGAAGAACGAAACGAGGGCCAAGTGTTTGTGAAAATGCCCCACAGAAACTCTACGACCAGAAAAGATCAACCCGACATCACCCTCACTTTCAGAAGATCTCCAAGGCTTCTTACAAAGAATCTTTCGCCAGCAGAATACCCAAAAACCCCAGACCCTCAATCGGAGAAAACCCAAAAGCGTTACCAAGAATTGAAATCTGGGTCTAAATTTTGTGGTAAATTGGAAACAGGGTCGAGGAGATCTGCAACGGTGACTGGAAACGTCTGTCTGAGACGATCTCCGAGGTTTTCTGGTAATAAAAGTACGACTACTGATGAGAAGATAGGTTCCGGTGTGGTGAATCGAAAGGGTTTGTTAAATGTTGGTGAGGCTGAAGTGGGCATCAATCAAAGTAAAGAAATTTTAGCTAAAATTGAAAAGCGGGTGTCACGTCATTCTAGTCGTGGAGTCGATGAATGTGTAAAAAAAATCACTGAAGAGGAGTTATCCGTTGTAGAAAGTTCTAAATTTTCTGGAAAATTGGAAACAGGGTCGAGGAGATCTGCAACGGTGAATGGAAATGTCTGTCTGAGACGATCTCCGAGGTGTTCTGGTAATAAAAGTACGACTACTGATGAGAAGATAGGTTCTGGAGAGGTGAATCGAAAGGGTTTGTTAAATGTTGGTGAGGCTGAAGTGGGCATCAATCAAAGTAAAGAAATTTTGGCTAAAATTGAAAAGCGGGTGTCACGTCATTCTAGTCGTGGAGTCGGTGAATGTGTAAAGAAAATCACTGAAGAGCCGTTATCCGTTGTAGAAAGTTCTAAAGTCTGTGGTAGTCCAAGTAAGCAGTTTAGGGATAGATCGGAAAAGATGACAAAACGTGGTTCCACAGCAGAAAAGGTTAACGGTAATGGGTTTATGAGGAGTACTTCCACTGGAATTTTGGATAAAAACGAGGGTTTTCTTGATGTAGAAAGAGCTAAAGTGGGTGGTAATTCATGTAAAAAGATCCGGGGCAAATTGGAAAAGAAGACAATATATGATTCGGGGGCTTCTGTGGAGCTTAGAGGAGGAGAAGGGGAGAAGGTGAGAAACCTTGATAGAGGAATCCAAGAATTTGGGATTAAGAGGAAGAGAAATCAAGATGAGGAAGGTCTTGGATTCGATAAAGTGTGGACTAAGGACCAAGAGATGGCGCTGCAGCGAGCTTATTTTTCTGCAAAGCCGACACCCCTCTTCTGGAAGAAGGTCGCTAAGCTGGTATTGAGTTAATCTTCAGTTCTGTTAGTATATTATATAATTTTGTTTCGTTATTAGTATCATGTTATAAATGTTCTTGGATTATGCCGTAGAAGCAGTGTATAGTAAGTACAATTGTATTTTCGTGTCTTGAGCACGTGAACGTGTGCATCAAGAAATGTACGGTTTAATATAACTACATATAGGTGTGTCTGCAAGAGATTCTTGTTCAATGATATACATTTTGGTGAAAAGAAGTTAATGTATTATGGAAACAATAGCAGTAGTTGACATTGTAGGTTTTGTTGCGTGTTTTAATACAACTACATATAGGATACAACCTCAGTGTGAAAAAGGGATTGTCCATTCTCTGCATACGTAGCAGGTACATACAGATGGAGCCATAAAAGCAGGCAGGCATCCATCATACTAAGTCTCTTGTTGTGGACATGATTGATGAGCTAAGTAAAGCCAGACTCTGTGACAATTGTGATGCGCAATTAGTGCTTAATATTGGTTTCTTGCTAATAAAGCGAAATATTTGACACATGGCAATAGGAATTCAGCTTTGTCTTGTGCCCTTCGAAGCATTATTTATTACTTGTTAGAAGTGGGGATATGTTATCAAGGAGTATTAGAATTGGAGATTCTATCAGCAAAAAGGTCTTGAAACTTCGACATTTTGGAAGTTTTGTGAAGAAATTAAATGTCAGCTTGATAAGTACCTAGTTTTTGGACTGTCCAAATGTGGAAAGATGAGGATATATTGGTATTGTCAAATTGTGATACTATGTGAAGTTCTAAATTATGGCAGTTTGCTCTTAAAACTTAAGTTGGTATTGTACGACACTGTATTGTGATACTAAAGTCGAAGTGGGTATTGTACGACACTGTATTAAGGCCAACCATATTGGACGGTATAGAATGTTGGGTTTCTAAGAAACAAACACGCAATGCAATTGCGCAAGTAAGACGAGTGTAGCTGATCTGAGAATGTTGATATCGATGTGTGGTAAAACTATGTCCGATAGAATTTGAGATAAAAACCTTTGCGGAATGTTAGGGATAGCAATGATAGAATATAAGAGAAAATTGATCAAGGTGGTTTTGGACATGTCTATTGTAGATTGGTTGATTCGTTAGTTAGGAGTGATATGGCTACGGTATATGTAGCACGGTGGACGGACACGAAAACAGACAAAGACGCAACAATTATGAAAAAAGGGACACGGACACGGTGGGGACACGGCAATATATATATTAAATATTATAAAAATTAAAACTTTAAAGATTAATAATTATAGTTTGACCCCAATTTTTTTTAGAAAATTACAATTTGACCCCTGAAAATTTAAAAATTACAGATGGACCCCCAATTTTTTTTAAAAAATTACAGTTTGACCCCTGTAGTGTCCCCCAGCCGTGTCCTCCACGTGTCCCCGCCGTGTCCCCTACAAAAAATTCAAAATAATTTGGGGACACGCCACTTGGCTTGTCCTGTACGTGTCCCGCAGTGTCCCTGTGTCCGACACTCAGATACAACAACCTCTAGAAGTGTCGGTGCTTCATAGGCTACGGTAGATGTTAGCACCAAACCACCAAGGGGAGGTGTAAACCAAATTGACTTTAGAGGTGGTTGTTTGAAAGTATCTAGGTTTTTTTGGATATCAATGAACATGATGCCCTCGACACAGCTCAATAGAGGAAATGGATTCATGTAGCCGACCTCAATTAATTCGGACTTAAGGATCGGTTTGGTTTGATTTGGTTTTATTTAAGCTCAGAATCTTGATTTGTATAACGATGTACGCTGCAAATCTGTCTTTTAGCCCTTACAATATCGAAATGTAGTTTCTCACCTTCATATATATATATATATATATATGCCAAGATGACTTCATTTTGAGCTAATGTCCTTAGTGCTTAAATTATTGCAGGTGCCTGGAAAGTCTGCAAAGGATTGCTTTAACAAACTCCATTCTGACCACTCGACACCACCTCAACCTCGAACCCGTATGAGGTCAAGAAAAACAAACTCGCCATCCTCCTCACTCTTAACAAGTAGTACATTCTTTAAAGCTGAAGAGCCAATTACTAAAAAGCTAAGTCGGCGTAGACAGAGTCGTCATCTTGCTCAAAAGACGGTGAGAAAATTACTGCAGAAGCATTATAATGTCGACCAAAATTATGAAGCCGATTTATTCTCTGTTCTGGAGTCCACTATGAATCCATCAACTCAAGCTCTTCAGAAGGGTTCAACACATTCCACACCAGAACGTGCACAAAAAGATTCTAAATATCTGAAGAAATGCTGCGAGAGATCTTCTTCAGCCCATGATAAGAAGCACATGTCACGACTCAGTGGGTCGTATGGCGCAACTCTTGCAAGCCCACCGGTTCTGAAGCCAGTTAAAAACAAGGCCTTGCATGAGAAATATATTGATCAGTTACATTGCAGGGAAGCTAAGAGAAGGGCGGCCAAAGTCCTTCACGGTAAAGAGAATAGAAAGAAGACTTGTGTTGATATCCAGAAACCGGATGCTATTAAAGCTGCGAAAGATGCTCTGGTTTTTGATGCAAAAGATGTCATTCATCAATTCCATCACGTAAAGGTTAGTGGCACGTGTAACTTCTCTGATTTTGACGACGATTTTGTTGAAAGTGAAGACAATGAAGTTGAAGATGAGCCCTAGTAATTTTTTCCCTTTGTATTGAACTGTATCTGCATGTATTGTGATAAATGCTTCTAATTGAGGCTGCATTGTTGATAACTTGCTGACAATGCAGCACGATCCACTTCTGGTTAGTTTTTCTTGCCTCATCGGTTTGTGTTGTTGAGGTTCTTATTTGGATAGTGACTGTTTACCATCTTTCTGGTTATTATATCCCTCTTACTGCTGTAAAGCATGTAGAAGATTGATATGGGAGTATGACTATGGTACACAATGGCAGCTTATTTACTTATAAAAGAAAAGAAAAGAAAAGAAAAGAAAAAACTATGGGTACACAATGACAGCTAATTTTCGGCAAAGTTGTCTGTATAAACTTATCCGGAACATGTTGTTTGTCACACTTAAACTGTTATACGTACCATCTTTCTGGTAATTTTTTTCCCAAAAAAAGAAATCCTGTTACGCTATCTAGATAATGTAGCTTTTGGGTGAATAAGTTTGCTAAGGCTTATTTGGTTATGCACAATCATGAATAATGCTCTAGGATAAATTTTATTGCCGATCAATAATGCTCTAGAATATGCAGCAAACTCAGGACAATTAGTCATCATCTTAAAAAAAAAATCAGAACATGATCAAATCTAAGATCAACATCATTCAAGTAGGTCCCCGTCTCATTCTGTTGACAATTGGCGTGGACCTTATCAATGCTGATATAGAAAATTCTTGCTAAACTGAAAACTTTGGACAATTGAGAACCAATTTCATGGACGGCACTAAGACTTTTTCCCTTCAAGATACTGGTTGTTTAGACTTTAAAAGCTGTTACGGTATAATACATTTGGCTCTCGTTTTACCTATTTTTGGTGCGTTTGGTATAACCTCTTGTAGTATCCGTTTCTGTAATTTCGGTTTCCTCCTTTGTTTGAAGACTTATTTCTTGTTATCTGTGACATCTCATACTGTATTTCCTAGTTCTAGTATTAGGTGGACCTTCTACGAGCATAAACACGATTAACTTGTTTGGGGCTAGTTCTCCAATATATTTTTGGGTGATAAAATCTGAAATTTTAGGACTATGTTTTCTCAACAGATTATATGAGAACTACATTTTATGGCATTGGTAAATATGGCATTGGAGGGTAAATTGGTAAGGTGTAGATTTTATGAGAACTACATTTTATCTTTTGAGAAAAGAAGGTCATTTTATCAACCCTCCATAAAACCCAACGAAAATGAAAATTTCCATTTTATCACCTAAAATCTATTGGAGAACCCAACCTTGATAGAAAATAACGTCGAAGAATAACCGTAGCAAATGGCACCTACTCATAGTTTTGAAAATTCCTTATCGTGAGCAATGAAAAATTTACTTTCATTGAATTCTTTGTCATTCTCCTTGCATTGTTAAATCCCTCCAAAAATCCAATTTCGAATGCATAGCGATTCCCCTAATGAACCAAGTTCTTCACCTAATCTCAGTGAAAAGGCAATAGATGTTCTCGTAGTTGAGAATACTTATACATCATTATCTGTTACCAGCAATTACTGCTGAGGTGCAGTTGATCTCACTTTAAAGAGTGAAGTAAAATCCAAGTTTAGGTACCGCTACAAATTCATCGAGCAAAGAAATATCTTGTACATCTCCTTCGTTCGTGTTTTTTGAACTTCAAATTCCCATTACTTTGCCTGTCTGTTATGGCCTAGTTGAGTTCACTTTCAATAGGATTCACATTCTAGCAGTAATACTTGAGAAAACCATTTGATATATGTTGTTTGCTCTGAAACACATGCTAGAAATTCTGGGTTCCTGTAATTATTCGTGTAGTTGATCAATTGAACAAGTCTTATTAAGAAAAAGATCAATGAAACAAGTAAAAGCCAAGATGTTGCCATTTCAACATCTGTTTCTATAGTTTCCAGGTATAACTAATGCAGCTACATATAATACCACCACTTCATCGAAGAGAACATTGATCCTTTCACTAAATTCTGTTAATATATTTCAAATATATTTCTTACATCTATTGTCATCAAAAGCATTCTCACCCATTAATTAATTCAAACTTATTACTAGATTCTCTTATGTTAAAGCATCTAACTCAAAATCACTTGGCAATTAGTGGTGAGGCCGCCCAAGCTCATATACTAGTTTTCGACATGATAATTAACCGACGTGGGATGAATTCCAACACTCCCCCCCACGGGACCCCCGACTCGCACGTGGAGATATGGATCACAACGGAAAAAAGTGCAACTATGGCACAAACAAAGGGTAAAAGCCTTTGAAAACTTAGCTCTAATACCATGTTAAAGCATCCAACTCAAAATCAATTGGCATTGAGTGGAGAGGCCGCCCAGGCTCATATGCTAGTTTTTGAGGTAATAATTTACTGACATGGGACAAATTCCAACATCTTACATATATGCATCTACTAGGTTTATATCAAGAGGTATTATTAATACGTGCATTAATCGAGACCCAAAAGGCCAAAACTGATAAGACAAGACATATTTTTGTTTGTGGAATATATCATAGACCTGTTGGATGACAACCCTTACAATCCACATTATTGCAGCTTCCCTATTTTGGAATTCTGCGAGGAACAGACATAAAAATATATCTTCAGAATAATGCTTTAGAAAAATGATTTCCAGATTTATTTTTCGGTTCTCTTTCTATAGATATCTGCCTCCGTAGCCTGCATTCCTGAATAATGCTTGCTTTATATCTTCAGAACTTATTATTGCTTGCTGCTGCATACCCTGGCTCAATGACAAGAGTAATTAGAGGGAACATTTGATGATTTGAAGCATTTTAACTATGAACTATGTAAAGAAATCTTGATCTGAAAATACGTACCTCCGAACATGAAGCTTGCACTGAAAAATCGTTAAAACAGCTTATGACACATTGTTGGATGTCAAGGCCTAGTGCTTCTAGTGTACTAACTGTCGATAACAATAATCCTGGTTTTGGTGAACAAGAAATCTCGATCCGCATATCGTTGTTTGTCCTTTCTACATTGAACTGGGAAAATCGTTGCAGAAATTCTATCTTAGATACTGGGTTCTTGAGTATAGCTTGATTATGCAGTCTTGAGTTGTATAGATGTATGTGTGTATATATGTATACCATATATGCGATTGTTACCTCAGAGATTGTACATACCTTTGGTGAATTCCTCACTAGGAGTTCATTAGGCTTCAGCTCCTTGGATTTGCCCATTAAATGCACTTGATTGATACTTCCTTTTGCATCTTCTTCTCCCCCCAAGTTTTTGACTTTTTCCATAAGCTCTTTCATGTAGTCTATGGTATCTCCAAGTATAGATGTTCTGTCCATCTGCTGTTCAAGAAAACAGATTACCAATGGACATCTCAAAAATTTTTTTTTTGCTATCCTATACTAAAGAGAATTCTGAAAATATTCACATCACCTTGCTTATCTTGGGGACAATTGATCTGAGCATCAAAAGGCGGTCATTTAGTCGCTTCCTCCGCCTTCTTTCTGCCATGAGATTCTTGGAAGGCTGCCCCTTGACCTTTTTTGCTCTGGTATTTCTCTGTCCACCCAAATCCATGTTGAATTCTGGCGTATTTGTAGTTGGTTCCATCTCAACTCTACACCCATTGAATATATCCTCCAAACTATGGAGATCACTTCCAACAAACACATGTTCTCCATCATTCTTCGCCATTGACGGGTATTTTTCTTGAATTGGAAATGGGAATGGGAATGGGTATGGAGGGGGGGCATAACTGTCATATGAAGAATCAATTTCTGGAACTGTGTAGGTATCATTAAAAGGGTAGTGGAGTCCATTGAGAGGGGATGGAAAGTTGGGGTCTGTTGGTGAGGTGAGTCCTAGAAATGGGGGATATGATGGGAGAATTTGGCTCTCATGTTCTAGAGATTCAAAGATCCATCCATTTGAGAATTCATTTGAAGGAAAGTTGGTCCAAGTGTCTCTTCTTTGAGCTGTTAGTAACTCCTCAAAGAGACCTTGTTGTGGATACTCCATCTCTCTCTCTCTCTCTCTCTCTCTCTCTCTCTCTCAAGTTAATAGGGATGCCAATGCAAGGTAATGAAAAGCTCAATTCAGTTTTCCTGGAGCTAGTAAGTTTTAAACTCTCTCTCTCTCTCTCTCTCTCTCTCTCTCTCTCTCTCTCTCTCAAGCTAGGATTAATGACATTTTATTGAACAAGAGGCTTATTACCATGGAGTTCCACAAAGTTGTTTTGTTATGCAATAAGCCAGGCCAACAAGGTTCCTGAGTAATGACTGCAGTAAGATATACATGGACCACTAAAATTTAAATTCTTGTTTCACTCTGTAAGTGTATCAAATTTCCTGCAGAATGCAGAATAATTTGTAAACTGTGTTCACTTAAAAAAACGATATTTTGGGGAGGGTAATGATTTTCACTTTCCGGTTAGTCATAGATGCACTTCAAATTTTATGTTTGTTTGAATTAGAGAATGTAATTTTTAAAGCACACTAGGAAATAAAATTTAGCAATGTATTTGTAGAAAAAGAAGTGGAAAAAATCATTTCTGTTTTTATGTATTCCTTGGCAGGTTATCTTTAATAGTAGTATAAAATTGGAAAGGAATCTGCCTTTGCCTCATCTCTCTCCATACATGGACACATATATACGTACAATGTATATGCATATGTTTCTTTATACTATATAATCCTAGGGAGCGGTTTCACTCACATAACATTTGACACAAATGTAAATCACCCATTTTGGAGTTTCATACAAATGATCAGAGGCGTTCAATTTGTTGAACACGTGTTTTTGAGAGGTCCCGTAGATAATCAACTCATTCGGATACCAGTAAGGACTTGATCGGTAGTTGTCCCTAAATTTGACAGGATAAAAACTATATGAATCAATCAAACTCTTACCGATATCTACATGAGTTGATTTGTGTGCTAAAGTGTTGATTAACTTATAAAATAATATTAAAAGTAAGACCCACTCATGTATGTGTGTGCAAAAGTAAGTTAGATGCATTAGAATATTCATATTTATTACATAATGATGATCTTTTTCTCTCTCCTTTCTCCCCCCTCTCCTCCTTTCTCTTTCATTTTCCTCACTTTCAAGTGTCCTAAGTTGAGTGCTAAGAGGTTCTCTCAACTTAGCACACTTTCTAACAATGTCCTAAATTAGCACACTAAATAATTGTAGCACTTAAAACAAATATTTGTTTGTGAGTTCCTAACACACACTACTAATACACTAGATAACACATCCATTGGAGATGCTCTTAGAAACATGTTTTAAACGAATTGATCGGCTCCGATAATTTGTGTCAAATATTGTGTGGGTGGAAAACCCTCATAATCCTATATTTGAAAGGTTTGACCCACAGATTTGTCTGAACCGAAAAAGATGGAACTAGCCTAATAATTGGATTCTATGAGGTTCTCTGCACATTGTACATTTTTATAGCCCCTAAAGCTGGATGAGTTAGACTAATGTCTCTCTCTCTTATTCTGTATTAGGGCCCATGATTTAATGCCCTAATCATGACTTTCTGTGGGTTTGATTTATTTATTTCCTTCACTTTCCCTTTGTACGTATCAAGGCATGAGAAACAATGCACTGTTTGTTTCGTATATGTCGTTTTGTTCCTTCTGTTTTGATTATTGTAGCTCTTTGGCTGGGGGAGGGAGAGTTGGAGGGAGAAAAAAACTTTGCATGCTTTTGATGTTCCAAGGTTAAGAGTATTATATTTTGTTTATTTTTTATTATTTTTTTTGGTGTTTTTGAAAAACCGAACATGGAAATGACATAAACGTAAACAAAGGTATGAATATATAGTTCGGAGGTAAGTAGCACGGCCCCTCATGTCCTCCAACATTTGGAGTTTAATACAATACGGAATTGAAGAATGTGCTTAGATTATAAGGAGGAATAGCACATTCCAACGTGCCCTTGAAGAATGGATATGAATATGATGCAAGAGAGATTTGGTTTTTATCCACTCGGCTATCGGTATAGAATGAGTACTTCAAGTCCGGAAGATTCCTCATGGTTGGTGCACTTAGGGAAGGAGTTGTGCTGAATAATGTTACGGCGCATAAGGTTATGAAAGGTGTTGATACGTTGTTGGATTGCGTGTGGGGTGTTTTCCGGAAACCCGAAATGTAACCTATAAATATACATAGAACACGCCATATTAGCAGGCACGTCTCGAATGACGGGTTCATATTAAGTCAAGGCCACGTAAGCAAAACGAGACCTTGACGAGCAGATATCAGCTTGTCAAATATTGCAATAGTGTTTGCGGTAAGCCCTAGATCCAAACCACCTTACGAGATAAGGCGGATCGAAAGGAATATTGCAAGAATATTCCTTAGAAACGATGCTTACAAGATATGCATGATCCTTGCTAATCAAGGAGAAGATTGAGATACCATACTAGAATGAGAGACTCCAATATAGGAAGAACTTCAGACGTCCAAGAGAATCCAATATGGCAAGGATTCCCAACGAGTAAGGATTCTGGTGCCACAAAGATCCTGTTACCGGGGACGAACCCCTAACAGGAAGGATATAGGAAGAACTTCAGACGTCCAAGAGAATCCAATATGGCAAGGATTCCCAACGAGTAAGGATTCTGGTGCCACAAAGATCCTGTTACCCAATGGGGACAAACCCCTAACAGGAAGGATTCCTATCAAGGAAGGATCCCAATAAGGGAATTAACTAAAAGAACGAGCTGGCGATTATCTATAACTACAAGAAAACCCTAAATGTAAAAAGGTACGCTGTAATTTCCACAATTACGAGCATTATCAATAAGTTAATTCCTAGTTCGTTATACTAAATTAAGCATCGGAGGGCCTTTGTCAACTAGGGCAAAGGTGCTGTAATCTTTTGTTGGAGTCGCATGATTAGGGTTCTTCCATGGAAAGCGGAATCGATTTCATTAAGAGCCCGGAATTAACGTCATTAGTTTTTCCCCTCTTACAATTGGCGCTGTATGTAGGAAACTTCTTTCGAAAAGAAACCCCACAAGAGATCATCCATGGAAGACCCAAAAGCACACTACCGAGGAAAAATGGAGACGGTAAGGATCGAACTCCTACACCACCTCCAGCCCCCTTGAAGCCAGCAGACTGAAAGGCGAATCCAAACGAATCCGTTCACAAAATCCAGAATTCACAACAGCATTGCGTTGAGTTAAGAGAGAAATCAAAAACTCCTTCAGAATGGCAAAGAAGGTCGAAATCTCCCATAGGAGAAAGAAGTAGAACTCCTCCACTTCGGAGGCCAAAGGAGTCGGGATCCAGAACTAGAAGAGACCGAGAATATGTGAACAGTCTTGAGCGTAGGGAGCAAGAGGTCTCGGATATAGCACGACGGATCGCACAAGGCGAAGAAGTAATGAAAGACCTAAAAAAGTGCCTGCAACAAGCGGAGAATGATCTGGACCCAAAATCCTGCGATAGGCAACACCGTGGCAGGGGACGATCCCCAAGAGGTGATGTTTCCACAGCAAGGAAGAGCTCTCCGCGAAGAAGGAGACCAGCAAGTACATCCCCGGAAAGCAAGGGTGCTGGAAATATATGAAGAACATGCCACGTTAGCGTGCAGCCTCAAATGGTGGGTTCAAAAAAAGCCAAGGCCACGTAAGCAAAACGTGACCCTAACGAGTAGATATCAGTTCCTCAAATATCGCAATAGTGTTTGCCGAGCAGAAGGTAAGCCCTAGATCCAAACCACCTTACGAGATAAGGTAGAAAGGAATATTGCGAGAATATTCCTTAGAAACGACGTTTACAAGACATGCATGATCCTTGCGAATCAAGGAGATGATTGAGATACCATAACTGGAATGAGAGACCAATATAGTAAGGATTCCCAACGAGTAAGGATTATGGTGCCACAAAGATCCTTTTACCCAATGGGGATGAATCCCTAACTGGAAGGATTCCTATCGAAGAAGGATCCCAGTTAGGGAAATAACTAAAAGAACGAGCAGACAATTATCTATAAATACAAGGAAACCCTAAATGTAAAAGGTACGCTGTAATTTCGTTAATTATGAGCATTGTCAATCGGTTTCCTCCTAGCTAGTTCGTCATACTAACGTAAGCATCAGAGGGCCTTTGCCAACTAGGGCAAAGGTGCTCAAACCTTTTTGTTGGTGTTGCAGGATTAGGGTTCTTTCAAGGAAACCGGATTGAATCGATCTCGTTAAAAGCCCGGAATTAACGTTGTTAGTTTTCCCCCTCTTACAGATTGTAAGACAAATGAAGAGTTGGATTCTTGGCGTTGTTGGGGTGCGCCAAATCCATTTCCAATCAGAAAGAGGAGTGTAAGCGGCGAACACCTTCAAGGTGAGGTAGTCACTGGAGTAGGTAAACTTGCCCGAAAGAGATGGTTTCTGTACAATAGCATCAGAATTTGGATTATGGACTTATGGTGGGGAACAACATTGTTAAAAATGGTGCCGATGAGGGATTTCGGGAGGCCAAAATATAAGCTGCTAAGATTCCAAGAAATGTTTAACCATCTCGGACAGATAAAATGTATTCTTGTGGAAGGAGGGGGTCCCCAGATGAGGCTCCCAAGCTCAATCCATCTATCAAACCAAAACAAGGTGGAGGCACCATTGTTGGTGGTGATTTGGTGTTGTACATCACCAAACGGGGTATCCATAGTTTTTTTTTTTTCTTAAATCTGCTCATATTATTTTCACCTTAATTCCTTGCATTTTTAGTTGAAATGCTGCATGTCTGTACGTACCATCGTCATCATCATGTTTGGACAGAAAAACAAGGAAAAGGAGTACTACTTTGCAGGAAAAAGGTTGGGTAAAGAAACAGGAAATGAAATCAGAGGGGGAATAATATGGAGGAATGGAATCATAGACCAACAGACCAGGAATGCACGTGAAACGTTTCACCTGAGGACAATTATTGGGAAAAATTCTCATTTCCCATATATGGGTCGGAGCTGTAAAATTTCCAATAATGACAAATTTCGAATACAACGCTAATGAAAGAATTCTTTTGTGATTTTGTTATGTGTCCTTGTACTTTTCTCAACTTTGACAGTACTAATAAAGAATCAATCTGTTACATATAAGTGTAATAAAAGTAGTGGCCGCTCTAGGAATTTTGAATAGAGTATTAAAGAATTACCTTAACTTTGTTAACGATCAGTATATATATACACAAAATTTGATATAGTAGTATGAATAGTGCGATTAGTAAACATATAACATTTTACAATTGTTCTTGACGAAATTTTAGATTTTGAGTCAAGCAAGATTAAATTGGCGCATATATATCCTAACATTCTTGTAAGGGAAACTGTGGCGAATAGGTTGACACGGATCATTCTAAACACATTTTATTATTTTTAGAGATGAAGAGTTGATTGTCGTTCAGAAAGAAGTTAGAGTACAATAGTGATACCAACAAATCATTGTTTTTCTCACCAAGAACATATACCTTGTTCGGGGTAATACATCACTATGTGTTTTATTGTTTGGTTGGCATCTTGCCAATGTTGGGTGTTTGCTATTTCCTCTTCGGGTCTAGGCAAAGAAGGAACTAACTTGGGCCTTTTGGAGGCAAGGCCTCCCCCATATGAAATTCCATAGGATTTTCTAGTTTGTTTATTTATTTCATTTTATTTTATTTCAATGTTGAAAGTTTCTATGGTGATCCCTTCTAAATAAAGAAAAAGAAAGGTGAAATCTCTACCAATGCAACTCCACATACTCTAATTCAAAAAAGAATTCCACCACAAGGCCTAGCTGTTTATGCTGCTATTTGTTGCTCTGGTGTCTGCTGTTGTTGCTATCTTGGCGTTTGACCTGAACATTTAAACTTGTATCTTCTCTTTTTTGCTATAATATACTTCTCTCTGCCGACCTAAAAACATAAAAAGAGCACCTAGATATTGTTTTTTGTTTGAAAATTATTTAGACATTTAAATGTTTAGTTTGTTGAACTTTGAAGTTTTAAAATCTCGTTGTTCATGTTGTGGCTTCCTCGTATGTGAAATCTTAGTTCCGTTCTTGGGTCTAGGCGGCATATGATTGTCGGGATGTGGGGTTGTCTTTTTTTGTGGTTAGCTCTTTCTCCGTCGTGATGCCTTGTACTTTGATCCTTTTAATCTGTGTAATTTATTTTCAAAGAAATAAAAATTTTTGCTGTTTGGAAAAAAAGAAAAGAAAAGGGTATAGCCTCTTAATTGCTTAAGCCCTCCACTTACAGACGGGTTCTGCTTAGTGGACATTTGTTGCTCACTAGACATTAGAAATGCCAAAAGTATATGTACAATTTTTATCCTAATTGCAAGACTGCAATAATGGAAGCCATGTACCAAGGGAGATGACGAGGAAGTTTTAAGCAGAATTATGATAATGGACATCAAGGAGATGAAAGGCCTATTACTCAGGATCCTCGGCATGATGGTTGATTCTTCGTCTTTTGGGTTTTGGGCTTGGTGTATTTTCATGTGGGTGGGAGAGTGTTGTTTGTTGTAGGTGCAGTGACGGAGCCAGGATTGAGAATTCCGGGGGATCGAGTTATAATTGGAAAAAATTTAACATCAAATATCTTCCTATTCCTTAACAAACAAGTACTAAAAAAGAAAAAAAAACAACTATGAACAT
Source organism: Gaultheria prostrata (assembly GCA_036023075.1). NCBI lineage: Eukaryota > Viridiplantae > Streptophyta > Magnoliopsida > Ericales > Ericaceae > Gaultheria > Gaultheria prostrata. Next base: position 15,848 of record JAXBDA010003499.1, read on the forward strand.
CTTTGCATTCCATAGTCAAAGAAAAAGTAAAAAAATACATTATCAAGATTGAGCATCCATTAAAATAGAACAAAAGTAACTTAATAATCTATCAAAGTGCAACTCGACGTGTTTTCAAATCTCGGAAATCATTTACAATTAACTCTAAACTAAATTTCATTGCAAATAAAGCTAGGGCTTTTTCAGAGTGTGGCACTCCACCAAAATACCTGCACAATCCAAAAACTGATGATTCCTACCTCAGATTCTTATAAAATTATTAACGGACGACTAAAACAAGAATAGTTAATGTGTGTTTCATGGGTTCAATCAACCGTATTTCATCACGATTATCGCTCTACCACTTTGCAAATTAAAGTACCTTTGTGGCCGGTAGCGAAACTGGTCGGCGAGCGAGAGAGAGATGGCTGTGCCTGCTCTGATCCCCAGAAATCCCAGAAAGGCAAAGGGTTTTTTTGGTTTGGGAGTTTGGGAATTGGGAATTTGGGATCGGGAAATTGCTAGCTTGCAGTTGCCAAACCAAATTTTATTTTTAGATTTTTACCTCTAGGTCTAGAAAAAGGACATCTAATTACCATTAAGATAAACCACTCTTTTTAATTATCATTAAAGTAAGTCACTCTTTTTGGGATTCAGGTTTGAGTTTTCCTAGGAGAGTTGGGCGTGCATGCCCCAACTATTCTGTACCGGCCCGTATAAAGCTCTTTTATTTTCTTTAATTCTTTTTCCAAATTGTGGGGGGGCCAGGGCCCACCCCAACCCTATGGTCCCTCCGGCCCTGTGTAGGTGGGTGTATTTTTTTCAATATTGTGTTGTTTTACGGTCTAGCATATGATCGTTGGAGCGCTCTTGTTTGTTTGCTCTTGTGCCGTTATGATGCCCGGTGCTTTGGTCCTTTTAGTCTTTCTACATAAATTATTTCCAAAGATTAATTTTGTTTTCGTTTTTGTTTTTTTGCTCTTCAAAAAAATTAAGGCGGCCATGTACCCAAGGCAATAGCAAGATCACTATATTTCCGTCATATCAAAAAAAAAAAAAAATAGCAAGATCACAGTTGCATGAAAAGTTCAGATAGTATGCGTACTAAAAGAGCCATTATTTGGTGGTGTAAGAGTATCGTCGAGTGGTATCCCGGTCCTCTTCCAACCACACAATCATGTAGGATCCACGAACGATTCGGTATAATTATACTCTGTTACTAGTATTATACTATGCTGTACGTTGCGATATGAATCCAGAGGCAGCTGCCCACAATATTTTAAGCAAGGAACCAAAACCGCTTTTAATTTGCTCCGTCTTGTGTTTGTTTTGGCTTTTCGTACAGGAGAGGGCCCATGTTGATTACATATGGTGGGCCGTGGGTACATTGTCAAGCAGTCTTGTAGTCCTCGTTCCAAGATAGCAAGAGGGACTAGAAGTACAACTACTACGACGACACGGACGTCGACGTTGTTGTTTACATCTGATATGAACAGGTGGACGTAAGATTTTTAATGCAGAGGAAAAAATCATATATATTCATAAACAAAAAACACATTGTCGTTGTTTACATGCTTTCTTCGCGAATGCTTTGCTTCTACGCTTCTCTCACTAATTTATTTTTCACTCTTTTCAAGTACATATATAATCCACCACCAACAGAAAATACGAAAGGAATTGAATTTTAGTGATCACAGTTTCTTTTTTCCTTCTGGAAATTATAAACTGAAATTAACCCAATTGTTTTTTGTTGCTTAGGATGCAATCTAGCTACTACGGTAAATAAATTTTTTGTTGTTGGGACGCAGACAACCTACAATGATAATCTAGTCATGGGGCATGGTGGCCGGGCCCTCCATGATATTTTCACATTCAGTAGGGGCAATTTCTGTCATTGGGCCTTGTCTAATTATAATGCAGTTGCAGTGTAATTAGTTTATGAGTTTCAATGTACACACGAGAGGAGGCGAGAGAAAAATGTTCTCAGAGAGAAGGGAGAAGACTTGTACTCCATTGATTCTACGACTATATTAGATTGGTGTGGCTCCCGTGGTATTTCTTCGTTGATGTTTTCATTATATTTCTGTGTTCTTTCATTTTCTGTTTAATACGCACCGTTTTTGTTTGTTGTGTGATTTCTGTTGGAAATAATAGTTAGAATTTCTGTAAATATATATAATTGGAGATAACGACACAACAAACAAATAATATGAAGATACTACAAATATGAAATAAGAGAGATTATGAAAACTTATATTGACTGAGGCACGCGTAAAGCACTCTTCTAAGAGAACATATGTCCCCGCTTGCACCGAGTTGTCCCACTCCCAAGATACAACAATCATCCACGGAAGCTTTGTGTGCAGCTAAAGGTTTCCACACGAATCAAGAATCGCCCGTATGCTCAAAATAATAAAATCTATATCTCAATATAAGTGTGTTACATACAGCTCATAGATTCTATAAAATATTTTTCAAGAATCATTTTATTCATCTTGTGGACTCACCTTTATATAGGAAAACAAAATTCCCATGCAATTAACCGTTGCATATAATACGCACTTAGAATATTTTTAATTTTTTTTTGCACCAAATTAAAGTACTCAATGAGCACTTTAATTTGGTATTAAAAAAATTAAAAGATTTTATAGAGAAATATGTTTTTTAGGGGTTTGAAATTACACGTATTCCCATATGGATCATTTAAAAAGGGACGGAGAGAGTATATAAACTTTTTTTTTCTTTTTCAAAAGAAAAACAGAACCTGTTATTCTTTTCAAGAACTCAGTCTCAACCACAAAATAACAAGTATACATCGATCACGACAGTTCTAACAATTTGAAACCGTTCGGTTTCTAATTGAAACCTCCACTGTGTATTAAGTATATTAAATACAATTAATATCTTCATTCGTTACACCTTTGACCACCTTTACCCAACATCAGTTATACACAAAATTCGGGACCTTGTTCTTGGACCAATGAAATCAAAACCTGTGTTACGTGTAGAAAATAATTTTTGCTTTCTAATTCCCAATGGAGCCTTACATATTTGGTAGATGAAGAACCCAATAGTAATAAACCAAGAGGAACAGTATATTTGCTTCGTGAATACAAAAACATATCACCGGATATAAATTTTTATCACCTCAATGAATTGTTCCGTTTCTTTTTCCGAAACATAAAATTTACCCAAAATCATGTGATTATACGTATATTTCATCAGACTAAATTAAGTGTAACATCAATTATAATTGCAAAAATTCATAAACATTTATCATGTAATAATGACTCTACTTCCACAAATGGCTAAGATTTCCAATGAAAATAACATGTGTATAAAATTTCAATATTTAAAAGAGAGAGACCTATGCATGAAACTTCTTTTTCTTTTCCAGTCACAAACTCAATATATACCAGGAATCAAAACCTTAAGTTTTCCGAATATCCAACACTTCTTTCGGATGAAAAAGTATAAAACCATTTCTTGCTTGTTACCTACCTTGAAGATAGGAAAGGAAAAAACTCTTTCTAACATATATCCATTATAGCATTGAAATCAGATACGTGGGAATTTTAATAGTTCATAGCAGCAAAAAATCCAGTATGTGTTAGCCTAAGTCTGGTTAACACGGCACCCAAAGGTCTCCAATTTTTACAGAAAATTCCAACGTACATATCTTCTCTTAGATTGTTGGAAATAATAGTTAGAATTTCTGTATATATATATATATATATATAATTGAGATAACGAGATAACGACACAACAAACAAATAATATGACGATACTACAAATATGAAATAAGAGAGATTAGGAAAACTTATATTGATTGAGGCACACGTAAAGCGCTCTCCTAAGAGAACATATGTCCCCGCTCACACCGAGTTGTGTGACATCCCACTCTCAAGATACAACAATCATCCACGGAAGCTTTGTGTGCAGCTAAAGCTTTCCACACGAATCAAGAATCGCCCGTATGCTCAAAATAATAAAATTTATATCTCAATATAAGTGTGTTACATATAGCTCATAGATTCTATAAAATATTTTTCAAGAATCATCTTACTCATCTTGTGGACTAGCCACCTTTATATAGGAAAACAAAATTCTCATGCAATTAACCATTGCATATAATATGCACTTAAATACACAGTAAAACATTTTGGAGTTACAAATATTAATATCCAATAACCACCAATTTAATTGGCTAATATAATTAGACACAATAAATTGGTTTAAAGATATTTTTAAAATCTTTTTCTAACAATTTCTGTGACTCTAATTTTCAAGATTTATAAGGGCGTTGTGGATCATTTGTGTGGCACTAAACTGCTATTGTTTAATTAAGGATGAAGTCCACTTTCGAGAGAAAGAGAGAGGCGGAACTAATTTTCCAAATATAATAGTATCTAATATTTGAGTATTATGAATATTATTAGTGTAATAGCATCTTATAATCTTATTTGATTTGATTAAGTTAAAAATAAGTCATTTTACATTCTAATTTCTCAATTTCTTTCATACGCAACCAAAAAAGCATCGTAGCATAAACAAATAGAAAAAAATAATTTATATACTTTTACTGCATTAAACTAAAATAATTTTCAATGTACAATTATATTATATTGGAAAGCAAAAACTCTATGGTACAATAAATTTACACGGAAATAAAAATGTGTATTAAGTTAGTTTCCTTACAAGCCAAAATCCTTGCTCCGCCTCCGAGAGAATATTTGCCTATATATGGGGACCATTGATGATTACATAAAGCGAAAACGTCAATGTAGGGGTGTTGGTCTAAGGGAGAATGTGAAACTACAAGAGAGGTCTTGCGTCATTCACGAGTCTAAATCACCACAACAAAACGAGAGAAGGAAAAGCTTTGAACTTTTTATTATTAACAAGGGTTGTTGCCAAAACCAGTGGTTTTTGGCCGGTTTTGAATTTATTAATATATTTCTATTTCTTCATCCAAAATAAAAATAAAAAAGGTTGTTGTCATGTAAAAAGCGCATGAAACTTGAATAGTTTTTCTCAAGAGCAAGTTTACAATCATATGTAATGATTTGCACATGTGTTACAGTTTCTTGGCTGCTGGTCATTTCTTTTTATAATTTAGGTGTTCGGGCCAGTTTTTTCGCACCTTGATTAATATTGGAGTTCAAATTAAAGCTAGAGTAAAACTCCGTATGGATTAGCCCCAAAAGAGATTTGGTCCCTCCGAATTATGAGGTTCGAACCTCAGAAATTAGGAGGGAGCAAACCTCCGTTGGGATTGGCTGTGGATCATTGTATTGCCTTTTTCATTCTCTATTGAAAAAGAGCCCCATTAAGGGTGTATTTATTAACCATATAATGACATAACATTAATATTTACAAGACATAACATTTTACCATATCATGGCATAACATTTTTTAAAATGGCATAACCTTTTACGACTCACTTTTCCTACGGTGTCCCCGCCATAACTTTAACCACTCAATGATATAACATTAACTTTTAAAAGGCGTAACATTTACGATTGGGGGACACAATAAATGGGGATATTGTAAAAAAATTCTTTCGTTCATTCTCCTACAGGAAATGTACTATTACTCCGTCATGTCATGATGAGAATAAGCAATTGCTAGAGACAGCAATACTTATCAAAGAATAAATAACCACAAAAAATAATGTTACCCAAAACAAAACAAAAAACACAAAACAGTAGTGTTCCCACGTAAAATGTTAAATAACAGTAAAAAATAACAAAATTCGATAGATATTTATCCTTTCAATCATTGGACAGTGCTGATTATGAACCTAGCTCTAAGCTTTTTGTCACATAAGCCAGTAAGGAATGAAGTTCTTATGAACATAAGAAAAAAATGCAGTATTGAGGTAAATAAGCTAGCCAATCTGGCCATAGAAAAACCCTAGTTGACAAGGTGTTATTAACCCACATAAAAGCCTTCCTTTAGAGCAAGTTTCCAATATTTTTGGCAAAATGATTTGAGCCATTGCTATTTTTTTTTAAATGAATAGCAGTGGCGACTCCAAGAATTCAGAAGAGGGGATCATTTATGAACATCAAATGCTTTTACAAACCATAAATTAAAGAAAAATATCACAGTAATGGCAATTAAAAATCTTGTTTTAGCATAAATCACATTTAAAGCTCAACCTAAGAGCATCTCCACTCCTTACCCAGATTTTTACCCAAATTTGAGTAAAAACTTGATTTGGTATGGAGTACTCCAATGGGCAAAAGAAAATCTAGGCATAAATTTGAGTAAAAGCCTCATTAATGGCATTGTTGTAAATTTAAGGGGGAGAAAATAGCCTTCAAAATTTGAGTAAAAATTTGGTTCTCACCAAATTTGGTGAAGAATTTGAGTAAAATCAAATTTGGTGAAAGATTTGGTGAAGGGGTGGAGTGGAGATTTTGGTGATTTTTACTCAAATTTAAATTTGATGAAGGATTTGATGAAGGAGTGGAGATGCTCTAACAAGACAGATCAATCTCTCATTATCAAAAGAACAAAACGACTGACTAGGATTCAAACAAGCCATACAAAGAAGCAACTTTCATGAACTTTTAGCAGATATTAAGTGATGTAACTACCAAATTTAGGGGTTCATTTATAATTATTTTAGAAAATTTCAATATAATAGAAATAAATTTCCCCGTGGGGTCAGTTGACCCTACTCCACAAGGTGGAGTCGCCAGTGATGAATAGTGACATTTTGTAAGAAATATACTCCTATCATTATTGGTGCTATGCCATTATTTTGTAAGGTTAAATTTCTATTCCATTTTTAACGTACTAACATTCTCTAGCTCTAGTAGTTAGTCTTTTAGCTAGGCAAGGAGACATTAATAATGTGCTATTATAGAAAAAATGATTACTCATTTTGTATAAATTCAGCATTTCTACGATGGTACAGCTCCGGTGACTCTAGTCGCATCAATCCCTAGCTTGGTTCAACAATATCCACCGTTGTCACATGCCTAACTTTCCCTTGTTTTTTTGTCGACATTCATCACGTTTTATGGTTGTTTATCTCGTCAATGCAGCATTATGTGTACACTTTAATGGTCATTATTTCTATGAGTTAGGACAAATTTGGTATTGTCACCTCAATCATTGTGCTTAGAATCATCATATGCTAAGTTTGGACATGATTAATTTTGCAGACAATTTATATCCACCGAGATGACTTGCGAAACTTCCTCAAGTTCGTCATTTTTGTGGACAACTTGAATGAAGAATTCCAACGGTCATAATTTTTAGCCATGTCAATGAAAAATTTCCCTTGGGCTTTAGAGAAAAATAGCCGAAGAAATCTGAGTGGGATGCTCATGTGCCACCGGAGATTATAGCCGAAGAAAACCAAGTGGGATGCTCATGCCCCACCGGAGATTATCTTCTACTCCCTCCGTCCATTTTATAGTGTGTACATTTTCATTTTGGGCTGTCCCTTAATAAGTACGTGTTTTGAAAAGTTAGTTGGTACATTTCCTATTTTGCCCTTAAAAGTAGATTCTTTTTTGAAATGTTAGTGGGTATTATTATATTGATAAGGGTAAGTAGTGAAAAGTAGATTAAAAATTATAAAAGTTGATGTAAGAGAAAATAAGTTGGAATTACGAGGTAACACACTTAAAAAGGGACGGAGTGAGTATTTCATCCGTCCGTATTTGTTGGTCATTTTGGGAGTTTGTCTCTTTTGAATTCATTATATCTTTTAATTACGGATCTCAAAAAATATGCAATATAAATCTTATTTAATAAATATCAATTAGTTCTATTATTCAAAGTTTTCAACATTATAAAAAACTATATAAATTGAAAGATATAAGCATTTTAAAAGTGGCACAAACTCCAAAAAAAAAAGAGCAATTAGGACAGAGCGAGTACTATCTTCGGAACTTATTATCCCTGCTGCATACCCTAACTGAACATTAGATGGGTTGAAGCATTTTTAGTGTTGTAGAAAGAATTTTGAACTGAAAATACGTAGCTCAGAATACGTAGCTGCCCATCTTGAAACTCAACGTGATCGTTAACTGCCATCATTCCCAGGAAGGAAAATGATTTCACAATTACAGAAATCTTATCCAGATTAGTGTGGGTAATGGGAATTTAAAAATACACGTTACAATGATGTTGTGACATGTAGGATGGATTAATAGCTCTCGGTAAAGCTTGGACACTAATAATACTGGTGGCTTTCAGATGCAGGGGAATGATTAACAAACTTGTAATAAATGTGAATATGCAGGGAAACTGTAATATTTCGCAGCATTTTGCAAAAGCAAAACGAGAAGGAAAAAAAAAAACCATATGCAATGCTTTACCCGGTAGCTTCCAACTCACATAATGAAACAACAATAACTGGGTGATAGCTTTTTCTATAAAATAAAAAAAATGACAGGCCTATCAAAAGTACAATAGAGATTTAAGCATGTTCCAGAATTTTATCGGACACTCCCGAGCTAGAAGCAAAGAGCCCTGTTCTCCAAGGATGGCTTCATTTTCTTTCTGGAACTGAGATGATCGTGAATAGTATTGGAAATTCTCAGAGTTAATTGAGATTGGTCTCCTTGCACATTCTGAAAATTTCTGTGATTCCTCTCCCTCCGCAGACCATACACTGCAGCAGCTAAGGATACTTTGAAACAAGAGATTGAGCTTGGTCTCCTTGCACATTCTGAAAATTTCTGTGATTCCTCTCCCTCCGCAGACCATACACTGCAGCAGCTAAGGATACTTTGAAACAAGAGCTCTCAAGTCCCTTGCCCTTACCATCGGTGCAAAACCAGGCCAATGAGGAATACTTACATTATTATGGAACAGTTTGTGGCAACTGATAAGAAACGGAGGGAATGGAGGATGAGGAGGTTCTATTTGGCACAGTTGAGTCGGGATGTCATCCAAACTTCAAGGCAACTTATGAACCATATTCTTAGACATCAACTGCTGCCAAACAGAGTAAGAACATTCAAAGTAGAGATGTTGGTTAGTTTCAGAACCAGACCTACACACACAACAGGCATTATCAACTCTCATTCCCCAACTCCTCCTTTTGAACAGGAAGAAAAAAGGTGGGAGGGGACAACCAGCGTAGCAACCCCCTTGGGCATGAACATAGGGGCTCCCGACTGCTGTGGAATGTCTGGTTTGAACATAGGGGCTCCTCCTTCTGAACATGGGGGCTCCACGCTAGTCCTGAAGTTGGCGAGTCTCGAACCTTGTCGGATCGTGTACGGGATAGAGAAGCACTTGAGCCCACTCACCCTTGCCATCTAGGCTACCACCCTCAGTGGTCATTCCCCAACTCCTGAGCCAGTCCTTTGTACTTAGATTTTGAAGCACAGCAAGCCACAAGATGAAGGACCGTCTAGGGACAAGCATTGAAGGAACCCTGAACTGGGCATTTCTTATTCTGATAGCATTCCAAGCTGACTAAGCATTGAAGGAACCACTGACATGAGGTACCATACTAAAGAATCATCTTGGTTTACAACAGGCAGAAAGGAGTTTGGGCATTGAGATTTTGAATGACAGGATTCCTCAACCAAGGCCAATTGCCATGCTCAATAATGGAAGCAATGGAAGCAACCTTAACACAGAGATCTTCAAAGATTAGACACAATCCTCCCCAAATCTAGCATACAAGGGGCCAAGGGGATGCCAATTATCCATCCATAAAAAGGTACTCCTACCACGCCCAATTTGGCATATAGTCAATGGCTGCCCTAAATGTCTTAAGACCAAGAATTTTCCTCATGGTCCAAGAAGCATCACAGGGGACTGCCACAGACCATAAGCAGTGGAGCTTAATGATGTAGGTATGGACCATTTTACCCATAACGTATCTGCTTTCTTGCACAAAGCAGTAGCTCCGTTTCTAAATGGCTGACAACCTGAATGTGTATGAGAATCCCTCCATCCATTTTTGGTCTTTCTAGGGAGTTCCAACATATTAAAGGAATATGGAATTAATGTACATGAATTCAAATCCCAATTGAAATATGATCATGTCTCTCGCAATCAAAATATTTTATTACCGTCTATGAGGCACCGACTTACCTGTTTCAGACTACTTATGCAGCACTTACAAGCCAAATAATTCATCGTATCTATGTCGAACGTGCCATGTGGCGTGTCCAATTTACTATTTTCATTTTCAAGCGGAAACACACAAGGGACACATTGGATGCAAGTTGGGGATATGAGTGTCTTCAGTTAGACACAGGTGGGGACATGGTAGGGGTAAATTTATGATGTTTGAAACTTTATTCAGAGGTTAAGTTACAGTAATACAAGAATAAAAAGAAAAAATTGCAAATAAACCAATCTTCAACCTGATAAAGCCCAAGTTTATATGATAGATTTCAATGAAAAACAACTAGCAATATTACAATAATGTAGATATAATACCTTTCTGACATGTCACCCCACCGTGTACCTACTTTTTTGGAAATTCCCATGTTCCACATCCATATCAATATCCTTGTTTGTTATCTACGTCCATGCTTCTAAGATAACAGCTTATGATGGTTACTAGTTGGTTATACAAATACAAATACCTTTTCTCTTTGACTTCTCAAAGAGGATTAAGATTTTGACGTCTCAAAATAGAACATAACCCACAATAACGAACGGAGGCAGGAGAGGTTTAGGGATTTGATTACAACAGAAACACTTTTGTTTTGTCAAACCAACAAGTGTTCATTGTTTCGAGTGCAATTAGGGTTTGATCTAAACAAGGAAAACTTCAAGGGACAGGATAAAAGGTTCAAACGGCTTCAGATTGTTCCACAAAGTTTGTTAAAGATTACAACACCTAGTGTAGAGAAGAAAATAGCCATCCAGTGTATCAAACAAAAGACACTTGTCTCGATGCCCAATATATACGTAAACCCTTTGGGGATGAAATAAACTATGTGTAAGAATAAATATGCCCTATAATGGCACTCATTGATCATTGCCTAATTTACAATGAAAGGTGGATGCTACTGCTTTCAACTTTTTTACTCCAATTAGCACAACTAAAATGCAAACCCTGTTTCCATTTTCACTCCTGCCCTCGTCCTAAACCTCAAAGTCATTCTACAAAAATTTCATTTTTGTAATGTAGGACATAAGACACTGCCTTTCCACCAGGAGGAGTAACAAAAAGATAACTACAGGATTACAGCTTTTGAAATCCTTGGTCGAATGACTTCATGGAATATGCAACTATATCAACTATGACTAGAAACAATACAAATAAGGCATTTTTTAGGAGATTCCTTAATATGCAGAGGGCTGACCATGTGCAAGTAATGAATTTCCATCTGAAACAAAAAAAAAAAAAACATGATAGACATAAGTAAAAAGCTGATACATTAACATACCTTCACCATGATAACAGTTCTGGTTCTACAGACTATAACGTTCTTGGGACTCCATTGGAAATGGCCAGTACTGCAAGAGTGATTCTACAGTAAGCCTCTGAGTTGCACAAAGCATAGAGATGAAAAACCGACAACCATCAATCTTGTATTCCTCAAGCGGATTCCTTTGCCCGAAACTTCTCACATTTACCTGCAGATACATGGTCCACATGAACTTATGCAATATGAAAGCTGAAAGTGCCATATCAGCAGAGATAAAAGTATACCGCCGAACTGAGCCTGTTCATGTTTACAAGATGATCCCTCCAGAAACAATCTAGAGTTTTCACAAGAACTGCCCTCTGCATTGCATGAAATCCGCACGTAAATAGAAGTTCTAACTTTTAAAAAGTCACTAAAATAATAATTAGCCATTCCTTGGATATTCTTACGTCTCTAAAAGATATGCAATTTATACCACAATTTTTTTTTATCGAAACAGTTACAAAGTTACATAACCAAAATTTTAATACAGACAGACCAAGAAATATCTGGTGTGCTCGGAGTGGTTACATCATAATAAAACCGATCCATCACCTAAGTAAATATGCAAAGGAATCCACAAATACGCAAATCCAATCCATCACACAAGTGATGCAGGAAAGATGTTACCTCTATTTCCTTCACATATGCATCATCGTAACCAGATTCTTGTACAACGTCCAAATATGAAGCAATTAAATAATCTCCAAGGTACTTGCGAAGAATATTAGCAGTTCCTTTGTACTTTCCATCTCTGCATTGATCATGAGGCTCCCACAAATCAAATTTTACGTTAAAAATTACAAAGCCAAATAAATTGCTCAGTTTTACCGTATGTACTATGTCAAGTAAAGGATGCACTCACTTGGGGGAATCATCAGAGCATATGGCAAGCCAACGTTCCAATGAGGAAGTCTTCCTCCTGATTCCTCTGAAGGTATTTGGTGGTGACGGCAAGTTTGGCAAGTCAAAATCACTTATATTTACAGCGCTTAACCTTTGAAGCTGTTCAAGGGATTTCAGTAAAGCTTTGTCTGTAACAGCCACAAATGACTCTGTAGAAAATTCGTTACTTGATGGTTTGTACTGATGATTATAAAACAAAGAATCTGCACTATTTACAGAGCAAAATGACAACTTTACAAACTCACTGTTCAATATCTTCCCTCCAATTCCATTGAACTCCTTCAAGAGCTTGCCCAAATTCCACTTGCTTGGATGCTATAGGATGCATATAAAGTTTACTCAATATCAGGTTATAAAGGTAACCCCCCATAATTTTATCTGAAATTTCCACATACCTTCAGTGGATTGACATTTCCCAAAATCATTTCGTCTACCACTGCTTGCATGTACCTATCAGTTGTACCTGTTAGTATACTCCACATAATCCCATAGTAAATAACTTTGAAAATAGTAACAGTGCAGATGATATGGTACATCAATGACTAACTTTATGACCACTCAGGAATATGGTCAGGTGTTTGTATTCTCTTCTCAGGTCAACCGACCAGCGCAATTAACTACCTGATCATGCAAAGAGGAGATTACTCTGATCACAATGAGGTCCAGAGAAACCCATTGGGATCATCCCGACCACCCCCATTAGAACGTGCAAGAAAATAATTATAAGATGTCAAAATCAACAAATCAGGAGGAGGATTGGAGCAGAAACAGTACTCAAGTATTAACCAAAATTAGACTCAACCGAAGCCTATAAACTGGGACTCCATACAATTGGTAAAAGGGTCAAAACTTTACATATGATAAGTTTCATATAAAATAACATCATCACTTGCTCGACAGGACATATATACTCCCGGGCATTTTTCTCCCTGAGCTGACTAAGCCATTGAAGGGCGTTTCTGGCCAAACACCACCGTACGGAGTGTCTGATTGGTTGCTGGTAGCTGCAGTGGCAGGGATTTAGGGTCAGAGTTCCATAGCAATCCAAAGCATTCTCCAACAACACGTGTCGAATCAGACATTGGCCCACCACAATTGGCGACCACAATGGAAGGGCGTAAAACACTTTGGTTGCTATGGAAGTTGAAGAACCCCATCATTCAGCTAATAGCCCAACATAAAGGGCACTCCCCCCTCCCGGCCTGCTCTAAATCCTGCCACGCCCTCCATCTCAACTCATAAGCTCGTAGGAATCAATTGCGGATAAGCCTTATTCTCGAGAGCCATTTACCCACCGAATGGAACAAGGCACAAAGTGTTAGCTTGGGAACACTACACTACTATCTAAGAAGAGAAAAATAGTTATATGCCACATTTTCTTCCAAAAATGACCTGAATCCTAGGAGAAAGTACCAAATTTTAGTGATTTTTCAAAATCAAAACAGCTAATCCAGATTCTAGACCGTAGATAATTGAACCCAAAAATAACATAATCAACCAGAAAGGTAAAATCGATGAACTAATTTCACAGTCAATGTGAATTACGATGTTTGGCATCTGCACCATATAAAAAACCACCATGGCGTATAATTTGGTGATATGGGCAGTTGTAATACAGAGAGACTTCAATAATTTCAGGGGTTAAAACTAGAAGTATTCCACAACCAAATCAAAGGAGGGGACAAAAAAGAGTTAGTTCATTGATTTGTTGACCATCAACAGTTTTTTGCAACAATTTCTCTGCATGGCCTGGGTTGGAAATTCTTCTATACCTATGGCATGATCCCGTTTACCCTTAACATGCTTTATCAATCACTGAGCTTCAACATGACATTTTATTCTTGGCATTTTTTGGGTGAGAACTAAGTGGGCCCTGTGAGGACCAAACTTTTGAACTTTTCATTTCGTCGATCCAAAAAATTAGTTATTTCGGTGTTTAGTATTTTACATTACTCCCTCCATTCCAAAATATTGGTCCCTTTTGGGCAGTCGTGCCACTCAAACAATTGTCTATATTTCACAATCAATAAAGTTTAATAGGATTTTAAAAATTTTGTATAATAAAACTAATTGAGATCTATCAAACAAGATCCATATTGGATATAAAAAATATTATAAATTAGAAAATATAGATGATTTTTTAAGAGGTTCCAAATAGTGAAAAGGGACCATTATTTTGGAACGGAGGGAGTATTAAATATGGAGTTTGGATGTTTTTGGGTTAGTTCCATGGTTCACTGGCAGTGTTCCCCATATATAAGGTGTCATGACTCGTGACAATTATGGTCATATAGTGGCTTAGAGACATACTACCAATGAGGGACAAGAACTAACATTCACCAGCAAGTTGAACACAAAGTCCGCACTTGAAGCAAATAAATTAGAGGACATAATCCAATATAGTGCAAAACCGGAACAAATTATAATGCGCAAAATGAGCATTGTTCAAAACCTCATGATCCCTCTTTGATAACATTTTAAAGCATCCACTCTAAAACAATTGGCAATGAGTGTTGCTAACTTGATAGGTGTTATTATACCAATGGAGACAAGCTCCAACAGAAGCATTTGCCAGGACACATCACCAATAAATGCTCCTCCATTGATTGCCAATTAAATGATCCCTAGGGTCAGCATAACCACACTATTCTAGATAGAAATCAAAATGCAAAAGAATTTACTACTTATGGAGTAATGTGTTACACGGTCTTGGGTAGAACTCAACCCCAAAAGCTAGCTTATGAAGTGAGGATGCCCTCACGCTTATATATTTCATATTACTTTGGTAACCAGGCGATGTGGGACTTCGTTTCACACCCTCCCGCATGCGTAGCGTGCTCACTCGGCAGCACCTACCCCGTGCAGGCGAGAGACACGTACCATACCCATCTCTGGTACCTAGCTCTGATACCATGTTACACGGTCTTGGGTAGAACTCAACCCCAAAAGCTAGCTTATGAAGTGAGGATGCCCTCACGCTTAAATATTTCATATTACTTTGGTAACCAAGCGATGTGGGACTTCGCTTCACATAATGTACTTCAAAAAAACACAAAAGCAGGAAGCATTTGCTTATAAGATTTATGCATACATTACAAAGCGAAGGCATTATCCTTGACGGATATACATGAATAGGAGGCACACTAACTGAATTAAGGAGGAAGTGACTCACTGGAATATGTGTTGGGAACAACTTTCAGAATCACCGGCCAAAATTAATTGTCTTAGGTCGTAAACATGCTTTCTTTGCACCTGGCAGAAGTAAAAAAAAAAAACATAAAAATTCTTTATGATAATTTAGAACAAAAAGAACTATATGATTGAGGGTGGGCACCAATCCTTGAACCCAGGACCTGTGGCTTTAATTTCAAATCAATTAGCCAACAAGCCAGAAAGAGGACCGGTTATGAAAAACAACTATGAAGCTAAAGAAGCATAGAAAAATTCAAAGATCAAATCAGTGACAAATATCGAATTTCCAATTCGACTATAAATAAAAAAGATTAATATGAGGACAAACGAAAAGAAAATGATTCATTGGAATTTGTGTACACATCTTCCAAATGAGAAGAACCCTTCCACACTGAAGTAAAGAAGCCCGCTCTTGTTATTGACTTTCCCACGTCAAAACCCTAACAACACAAATGTTAAAAAGACACAATGGACAAGTTGATTTAGCCGACATCAATTGGAAAGATGTTTATGAATCCGACTATTGCAAACTTAACATGTTTTTGCTGAGGTAGTGTAACGGCCCGTATTTTCGGCCGATTAAAAACTCGACTATTTAATTCGATAAATTAATGTTCTTATTTTATTTTTCTTAAATGCTATTCAATACTATTTTTAATTATCGTTTTAGTTATTTATATTTCGAAATCTAGTCGCGAGACTACATGTACGTGTCGAGGGCTACCCGTTTCACCACCCGTAACTCCTTGCTACCCTCCAACCGACCCATTAAATGCCATAGTTATTTCTTCAAGCAAGAACCTACCTCCCATTTAAGTTAGAACCACCTACCATAGATTTAGTCAAGCATGGTACATAGTAGGTTAGATTGTGTAAGTGAGGGAGAGAGAGAGGACCATGGGAGAGAGAGAGAGAGAGAGAGAGATGGACGGTTGGGAGTGAGGGGAGGGTGAGCCTTGCTCACCAAGGCTTACATTTTGCATGTGCATGAAAATGCACATGCTAGCCTAGCAACCTAAACCTCAAAGGGGCCACATTTGGCGGAATCAAATCTCCCCATTAATGGGAGATTCTTGCTATACCCTCAGCCTTAAAAATAGCCTTATGGCTATATGTTGGATTACTTAGTTAGTAAGTCTTGATTTGGTGTATCAAAAACTCCCCAAACCAAAGGTGGTCATGTAAACTTCTACACAACCAAGTGTGACTAACTATTGTGGTGAAGCTTCCATGCACATGGCCCCATTAAATTCTATAGCACCTAGACTTGTACAACCCTAACCAAACCTAGGCCAACACATCCCACAAATCAAGGTCTTGTACTTCTCTCATAAATGAGAGAAGTTGGAGCAATTAAGGAGGCACATGGGCACCCCCCCATGGCCGGCCATATGAGGGAGGGAGAGAGCACCCATTGTGGCTATAAATACCCCCCATGCATGCCTTGTAAACTCACACCTCCACACATGCAAATTGTCACCTTTGTAGTAGCTTAGTTGTAGTTCATGTTCTTGCTCTTGTTCTTGCTTTGTTCTTCCTAAAAACCATCCAAACTCCACCCTCCAATCCAAAGGTTAGAAGAAAGTTGGTAGAAAAAGCGTTCGTGTGGTGTCCGTAGTTGTCGGAAAGTTCAACCTAGCTAGGATCGGCCCCGACTAGTTTCAGATTCAAGTAAGTTATCTTACTTAAATCTTACTCTAGTTTTCCTAGACTAGAAATAATTTTTATGTAATAACTTTGATCTTCTCGTCGTCAAAATAATTTTCCCGTAGTTGTTTCCAAGTTAGTTTCGAAATAAAGTGTACTAGTGTTCTTAAAACGTAAAATGGTGGCTTAGGAAAAATTTACTTTTCTTTGCACGTAGTCGTTATAACGCCCGCATTGAAAATACTTTCTCAAAATCACGTAGTCATAATGCCCGAAAGATTTTTGAAGGAAAAGTAGTCATTACTTTGCACGCACAAAAATAGACTTTTGAAAAACATGCCGTTATAATGTCCGACGAATTTTTGAAACGAAAAATACATTTTCAATGACAAGATTTTCCAAAAATATTTAATCACAATGTTTTGACTTACTGGAGATGATGAGATAGCCCAAGGCTAACACCTTGAAAGTTTGTTAAAAAGGTTAGCTTCGCGCTGCCTAAGAAAGGGATGGATGCTATTAACTGGATATTCCAAACCCCCGGCCTGGGACTTTCCTGGTTATCTCGTTGTCAAAAGTAGTCGCCCAAAAATAGTTTTGACTTAAAGCGACATGTTTTCTGAGAAAGGAATTTTTCACGAAAGAGTTTTGAAAAGACATGCTGCACGAGCACTGTAACGCCCCGAATTTTGGGAACGTTATTATTATTATTACAATAATATAAGTCTGAATAAATAACAAAAGTCTTTAAATAAAAAAAAATCCTGATTATTACATTTACAATAACTGGGTCGGGTCTACGGCTTCTCTCAGACCTCTGCCGGGTCTGTCCCCAAGTCAGCAGCTTTTCCATACTGCTCCAAGTTGAAGTATCCCTCTTGGTCATTCTGGTAATCAGGCATAATAGGTCCGAGTTGACAAGCAACATCATGGTATTATGCCAGGGTTACACAAAGTCAGTGTTTTAAAAAGCGCGCTTAAGCGCAAGGCGAGGCGAGGCGCGCCTGTAGCGCTTCACAGGGGTGAGATTAAGCGCAGAACCATTAAGCGCGCACTAAGTGCAGAAGTGTGAGCTTAAGCGCAAGGCGCAAGAAGCGCAAAATCGGGGCAAATCATAAAAATCAGTTAAGTTTGGGGGCTTACTGTAATTTTATTGAGTGGGTTTATACCCTAAAAGCAAAATCCATCGACTAGAATGACTGCTACTGCTGGTGATGGGGGTCGGTGACTGCTACTGTTGATCTTCTCCAAGTCGATCGATCAAGTCTGCTACTGTTGATCATCTTCTCCAAGTCTCGATCAAGTCTCCGCAGACACTGCTCGTTCTTCTT
>JAXBDA010003500.1:0-34310 GCA_036023075.1 Gaultheria prostrata
TCTCAATGAGATCTATCAAACAAGATCCATATTGCTTAGAAAATTATTTTTGTAACTATATTATTTTTTAGTTTGAAAATTGCACGTAGTTTCGTAGGGGGCAAACATTTTGGAACGGAGGGAGTACTATGTTTGAGCATGGAAGCTGGATCGTTACCCAAAACCCATTCTTTACTCTCCTCACTCCCTCTCTTCTCTTCTATAATTTTTTTTTTTTTTTTTGGTAAGTGACTCTCTTCTCTTCTAGTATAATTTAGTCCCTATCTAGCCTAATTTGGGTTAGTTAACTGCAACATAAGTAAGGGCCATATTGTGTTAGGAAAAACTAAACAAAAAAGCTACACACACAGACCATCTATGCACATATCAGTATGTAGAATCCACTTTCGGATCCCACACAAACGAATTGAGCCATTTGTTAATTTTAAAATAATTTTTCGAGTTTCCTTGACAAACTAAGCTCAATCAAACAACTATAAATGCTTGATCCAGACTTATAATTTTTCGTTCAGAATCCTAAACTCTTAGTGAATTTTGAAGAGAAATTGAAGGATTGGATCAAGTATTTATAGTTTTTCAATTGAGATGAACTTTTTCAAGGGACACTCAAAAAGTTATTCTAGAATTAGTGAACAGCTCAGATTATTTTTATAGAACCCGGATAGGGGTGCCACATACCGATTTGTGCACTTTTGTTTTGTACTTATGTGTGTGTAGCACGGCTCAAAACTAAACCCTTTCTTGTTCACTGTTTACTATAGTAATACACAGGAACCCAGCACAGACACCAAAGGAGACAAAGTGTGGAAACAAAGTTTAAAGAGAAAAGAGGGGTAAAGGCAATTCAAGAAAAGAAAAAGTAAAGAGAGCGAACGGGAGTTGGGATTTATTAAGGACACTTTTTGCTGGAATTATTTTTTGATTGGACTTTTATGTTTGCCTTCAATCTCCCTTCCCCGATTTTACAGCATGTACATGTCGTTTTGTTAACTAAACAAAACTGAAACATGAAAAAGATGGAACACCATGCCTCCTTAGACAAACAAATCGCCCACAAAATCGCAGAATTTTTTTAAAAAAAATCTAACAAACAGCACTTTACGATCAACCAGCAACGACAATCACTTGCAAAAGAGAAGCAACTGAACTTATCAAATAAACACCCTCTAATAAGTTTAGAAAAGAATCGGATCAATTAAAGAAAACAAACTTAAATTGGACCTTTGAAGCTATAAGTTGCGCTTTTTCTTGGTGTAGCTTTGAGGGGACTAAACAGGTTGGAGATCCAGTATTCCAAATTCTCCTTGTGCCTCCGTTGCAATGGGTTTTGAAACAGTTGGATTGTGAATTTTGTTTGTATATTTTAAAAATTTATGTGTGATCCAACGGCCCAAAACTCCTTGTAACAGAGCCAAAGGAAAGATTTAGAACAGAGGATCTCTGGCCGACTAAACAAATTCAGTTGCAACCTAACCCAAATGTATAAAATGGACCTTTGGTTGGATTTATGTTGGAGTAGTACTAATCATTAGATAAGTAGTTTTTACATTCAGCTTTTTTGATGAAAATTGAAAGTTCTATTGCATGTAAGTTCAACACAAGGAATAATTTCTACACTAAGTAATTTGATAATTAATTTCCTTCAAGACGTTTCAGAGAAGGTTTGTGGTTTAGCTAAGAGAGCACGAGAAAACAGTAGGTAAATATGTTTCGTAAGGTCGCATTTAGAATTCCACAGAGGCCGAACTCTTGGACCATTGCCCACTAGAGAGTTTGCCTAGTCATTAAATTTAAAGTCTCAAAATTGATCGAAATGCACGTAAGCTGGCCTGAACATCCGGTCCTATAAAAAGAGTGAATAGAGGTCCGAACCCCAAAGTTTCGCCCAGATCTTCTTCAACATTTCTTTATTATATTTGAAGATAAATTGCTAGTTTAATAAAGGTTTTTGGTTTTATACATGGGCTGTCAGTCTGTCACGCACGACTCTTGTCTGAGGAAGGAGGATAGGCTGGATAGCTACCTAATACACCACACACGATTGAGTCATGCACATACGTTTGTTTCAAAAGAGTTTAACAGAGTAACGTTAGATTCCTAAGATGCCCCTCCTTTCCCAATGCAACTACGTTGTTGTCTTTTTCTTATTTTTGTTGTAAACTATTGTATATTTTACAATTCTTTTCCAAATAAAATAGAAGATTTGACTGCATTTACCATAAAAAATTTATTTTATGCTTACATTATGTTTCTTAAGCTGTGCAAAACTGAACCGCAAAAAATTGAGCTGAAAACAGGGTTGGTATTTCACTTTGCCTGTCATGGGAATGTTGGGATTATTGACGATGAACTATGCCATCAATCTTAACAACACATACTCTTTAGTCTTTACGGATCTTCGAACACTATGAATATCACAAAAGCAAACACACATAGAAAATCAAAAGACAGAAGAGAAAGCAAGACACAAAATATATACGAGATTCAGCAATTGCCTACTCGTTGAGAGTCGCACCATTTCAAGAGTCACAATTGCTTTTCTCTATGTATTCCAAGCTCTCACTAGTGAATAGAGTGTTTGAGAGTCTCATTTTTTAATTTTTTGCATTTTGTTGTTTACATTTTTGACTTTTTAAATTAATTATAGTCAGAATGTGTTATGAATTTGTTGATTGTTCGGAAAATATGTGCAGAATGTATTTTACAACAACAGTAGTATATGATAAATATATGCAGAAAAGTCTGCAAGTCTTTTTGTCATACACTACTCTAAGTCTTATAGTAGTGTCATACACATACAGTAGTGTATGACAAAAAGACTTATAGTAGCGTAAGTCTTTTTGTTAATCAAAAGGAGAAAAGTCGAAAATGAGAAATCAAAAGCTCATATACCCCTACTTTCACTTCTCTTCTCTAAGCCCAAAAATAAAAAACTTATTTTTCCATAATTTATTTTCACTACTTTCACCCAAACACCTAAAATGCGTATAAAAATAAAAATGTAAAAAATAGCTATCCAAACAAATTTCTCTATATTGGAGAGCACTTTGATATTTGTCCAAAGGATGATAGAGGATTAAAAGGGAAAAGACAACACTAACTGGCAAAATTCCAGACAGCCCTCCCCAATCAACACTTCTTTCTCTTCCCCTTGGGCCCATCCTCGACTTGCCCTATTTCTTGCCTTTCCTAAAACCACCAAGGTTAAATAGCAGCAAGGTCCCTAGGTTTTCAATAAAATGCAGAAATATTTCCTAATTTTTGACAAATGGACTATCTTGAATCTTCCTTACTCTAAACAATATTACTCTCTCGTTACTTGTTTTTTTCCTTGAGATTCCAACTTATTATGAGAACATCATAACTACAGTCATCGTATATTATTCACAAATTTTATTTTTGGAATACTATCATGGCATTTTTGGCAGTGATAATATTTGTCAACTTTGGCCTATAATTTTGTAAAAGGGAAAAAATACTTTTGGGATAGCAAAAAGCGTAAAAGATGACCAACGAATGCAGACATAAGGAGTATCTAAAATCTCCACTTTCCTTAGTTCTGTAAACTTATTTGGCTCAAAATACCGATGTAATTCATTTATTTCTCACACATATTTGGAATGCACTTAAATGCTATTATTACTTCCTTGAAATTGACCATTACATTTACCAAGTCACAATTGATTAACCCCATATCCCTTATTAGAAGAAAAGTAAGAAAACATCGTTGTTTAGCTTCCTTAAATTTTAAGGACATATCAGTCTTTAGTAGAAGAGTGTATAAAAATGAGGTAAAGTCGAATGTCAATGCATTTGATTTAAAACCTTGATAGAGATCTCTACACTTATAAAATGGGGGTAAATTTCACTCACCTCCCTTGGAGTTTCTGAATAAAAAGGGGACCTCACTTGAGGTTTTTGAAATGTCAATAACACCCTTACTTTTTTCTGACATTGCCAAGATTCACCCTTCTGCTACTCAGCTGTTATGTATCTTGACAGAAGTTCCTAATTCATGCTCATGTCATATATTTATGTGCTTCAAGCTGCCAGAAATGCCCTTTTGACCTCTCTTGTTATTATAGACACCTTCATGTTTTCCACCAATAGTGCATTCAAATTTCTGACTTTGCCACTATAATGCTTGTTTATTTTCAATATAAGGTCTTCGAAAAACAAAACAAAACTATATAATCAACTTTAACCAAGTATTGGATTGAACTAGCTAACTTGTTCCTGACTAAGAAACCAAAACTTGGATTTCGTGGAGTGAAGTTATTTAAAGCTTTGAAAGTGCGGATTCTAGATATGAAGTTTCTCCTAAATTTGTCTTGTATTTTTTACCTTTTATAATTTTTGTTTACCTTTTCAGTATAATTTTTTGAATTAATTATTCATCTTGACAAGAAAAAATTTTAAAATATAAAATTTGGAATAAAATTGAAAAAAGTTCATATTTAAGACCATACTACAAACA
This sequence comes from Gaultheria prostrata, assembly GCA_036023075.1. Taxonomy (NCBI): domain Eukaryota; kingdom Viridiplantae; phylum Streptophyta; class Magnoliopsida; order Ericales; family Ericaceae; genus Gaultheria; species Gaultheria prostrata. The sequence goes on from JAXBDA010003500.1 coordinate 4,478, forward strand.
AAAAAACTCTAGCTATTTAAAAAAAATTCGTCCTCAGTGAAATTCTTTTATTTATCGTCGTTCTTTCTTTTTTTGGTTGACTTTTTAGACTCATCTCGTCAAGACAAATGATTAATTCAAAATGTAAAACATGAATTTAACAACAATTTAGAAAAAGGCGAACTAAAATACCAATTTTTTTGGGAAAACTCACTGTGATAAATGGAGAGAGCCCCTTTCTCAGTTATTCTTGTTAAATTGAAGAATCAGAACTAACTAGCAAACGATAGTATATAAGAATTAGGAGTCAAGCTTGATTAAATTATTTATGCACCTCTAACCTAGCCCAAATCGACAACTTCAAGAAACCTCTTCCACTATGACATCCACAAGTGAAAATAACACCGTGTTCTCCACCACTATCCAACGCCCCACCATCAACATTGCCCCCAAACTTGCCTCAACCAAGTTCCCACACAGGTGCAGAACAGACCTGATTTTAACCTGATTATACTTGAATTCCATCTTTTAGGTTACGTCGTTGCTCTTAAAGGTAATTGAAATCGTTTCTCTACTATCAGGTCATAGCGCTTAAAGTTAGCTACTGTCAGTATAGTTCGTTTTCCAATTTCATTTTCTCTTATTTACGAGAATCCCATAAATAATGGCACATGCGGCTACAACGATGGCTCACTACTGCACACCAAAAAAGTCTGACTCTCTTATTATCTGCATATTGCTATGTTTATTTTGTTAGATCAATAATTGCGTGTATATGTAGGGCCACATATCTCTGTATAATGTATAAGGTTTTGTAACAGAAACGCATGGGCTTTTATTTTTTCTCTCTTATTCTTCAAAATTGAAATTTTTGGTTGGGCTCCAAGTTTGATCGATGTTTCTAATGGAGGGCAACAACACTGAGTGAGAAGAAGATGAGGCCCAAAGGTGGTAAAGGGGTCGAGTTTAGTTTTGTGTATATGAGGGGGAGAGAGAGAGAAAGAGAGATGTTGAAGGTGAAGACAAATATTAGTAGAGGGTATATCAGTCATTTTGTCACTTTAGTTAACGTTGTTGAGGGTTAAACTAACAGAAGGGGAAATTTTGGGAATGTCAGAAAAAGTAAGGGAGGTTATTGACATTTGAGAAACCTCAAAGGAGGTCCTTGTTTTTGTCAGAAATCTCAGAGAAGGTCAGTGAAATTTACCCTAAAATTTCTTCATCAATATCTTATAGGATTACGTACCATTTGAAAATTTAGCATCTGCACTCTATAAGTGGAGTGCCAAAATTAATCACTTTTTGTTGAGATTGAAGACACTAAATTTTGGAGTGCGGAAATCAATTTCTTTTAATATTTTTCATTTTTCATAGTGCTATTCCCTCCGTCCTTCTTTAAATATCCATTAAAAAAATACGTGCATTTTCAAATACGAAAAAAATATTTCACTATTTTGGTAAAACATTTTTTTTTTTTTTGTTCATCAGTGAACTTGGAGCGTCAGGGGAAGTTCAACAGACTCATCAAACGCCCAAATCCTCACTATTTTACGTAGGCAAGTCTCAAACGGGGGTGCAAGAGCCTCACCAAATAGGTTTGTAAAATACAACAATGAACAGTAACTGACCAAATCAGTCTATTTTTATGGATGAATTGTACATCCCATGACCATTAGTTTATCATTTTTTTCACTCTTTCTCTCTCCAGGATGTACTCCCTGACGCGAAAAGGAGGACTTCAGTACTTTTATTCACATTACCATTGCAAAAAAGCAAAATCACTCAATTAAATAAAAATAAATAAATAAAGGAACAATGTATATAATTAGGGGTGAGAATTTATGACACGATACGAGAACATGATTAGTAAATAGGTCATGTTCGGGTTCAACCCGCATAACCCGAGAATGACACGAATTAACCTATTCGTCTATGCGTGTTGACACGGTAACCCGAGAATGACACGAATTAACCCGCATAACTCGAGAATGACACAAATTAATCGTGTCAATTCGTATTGGGTTCGGGTCAAATATGTCTAAATAGGTCGTTTATAAGTTAATCGTGTCAACCCGAACACGACACGAATATTAACAGATCAGGTTAGGGTTTAATTTTTCGACATGATTAGTAACGCAGGTCATTTCGACACGAACCCGATTTGACATGAACCCGATTCGACACGACACGAACACGACACAACACGACGCCCTCCCCTGTATATAATAGTAGATGATGTGTAAAATAGAGAATATAAATGAAGTATTGATAGAAAAAATATCAAGCCATAATACATATGTACATTGTATATTACTTAATTTACCTAGTTATTGCTGCACTTGCTCTCACTTATTATCTCCCCATAAATCGAGAGAGATCCCTTCCCACACTCTGGTTTTCGTTTTCCCTCTCTCTCTCTCTCTCTCTCTCTCTCTCTCCCCAACCTTTCATAGTCCACCCTATCGTCTACAGAGTAGAGAGAGAAACCCCTCCTCCAGAAAAGCCTCTGAATCAAATCCACTGGCAATTAGGCAAAGAACCCTTCTTTTCACCTCCCCAAATCGCACATAACATTTCCCCCCATTTTGCCCCACTCGCTGAATCGCATTGAATTCCAAAATGCACACACCAATGGAAAAAATACCTCCCGGTTCATTTTTCTATTTTTCCATTTTATCACTCCTCTTCCACGGCTCACTCGCCAGTTTACTCGCCGAACCGGCACAACCCCTCGAACCGGGAAACTACCCTTCTCCAAACACGGTCCCAGCCTTCCCTGTCCAAACCCAAGCCCAAACATGCCGGCTCGACCTCTCAGACGAGCTCTTCGGCGGCGTAAAAGCCGCCTGCAGCCACAACCTCGACCGGAGCCGCTGCTGCCCAGTTCTAGCCGCGTGGCTGTTCGCCGCACACGCCCGGTCCGCCCTCGAGGTCTCGGCGTCTGCTGCGCCGGCCTCGTCTGACCTTCCCATGATGCCGGATGACTCGCAGAAGTGTGTCAACTCGCTGCAGAACTCGCTGGCGAGTCGGAATATACGGATTCCCCAGCCCAACAATACGTGCGACGCCGTTTTATGCTTCTGTGGGATTCGGCTGCACCAGATCACGTCTTTGAGCTGTCCGGCTGCGTTTAATGTGACGGGGACGAAGAATGCGACGCCGACTGCCGCCGTGAGGAATCTGGAGCGAAATTGCCGGAACTCATCGTACGCCGGTTGTACTAAGTGCCTTGGAGCTTTGCAAAAGGTAGTGTGTGTTTTTCCGGTTCATTTCTCGTGTCGTCGAATCAAGCGTGGCTCATTTTTTTGCATTCATGTTTGACGGAAATACCCTTCATCAACTTTTCCTCGCACCTACTCATTGAGGGCTGCTTCTTGTTTGCTTATTTTTTGGCTGGCTTTTTTAGGTCAATAAAATTATGAATACAACTAGTGTACACCAAATGCAGCCTTGCGTGGCCTATTTTCGGGTTTCACACAAATGATCAAACATGCTTATTTGTTTAAAATATGTTTTTAACTATCTCTAATTCTCTCTAAAGAATCAGCTTAAACGGATATTAGCAGAGGCTTGATTTGTTTTTTTCTCAATTTTCTAATAAGAAATTGAGCCAAGAAACAATCAAGCTTTGAAGCTCTTACCCCTAGTAGTTGATTTTTGACGGGATCCTTAGAAACATATTTTGAATAAGTTGAGTGCATTTATGCGAAATCCTGAAAGAACAATGCTATTGGTACAGACCTCGAGGACCGACCATGTACCGATCGGTGCCGGGTCCCCCTTGTGGCTCCCAAACGGCCAATCCAAGCCGTTCATCCATCTCAAAATCAAAATCCGAGTGGGTCTACATGAGAATCGATGCAATCGAATGTCTCTAAGTGCTAGATCCAAAATCACCCGTTTTCGTGTAAAACAAATTGCACAAAAACGAATAATTTTGGATCAAGCACTTCGAGCCGCCCAATTGCATCGATTCCCGGTTGGACCCACTCAGATTTTGATTTTGAGATGGATGAACGGCTCGGATTGGCCATTTGGGACCCACAAAGGGATCCCGACACCGGTCCGTACGTGGTCGGTCCCCAACCCGTCGGTCCCTTCTTTTTACCGATCCTGAAATGGGTTTCACACACCACGGTTTGTACCCATAACAACACAGCCTAATTGAAAATGAGTATGAATTTCGTGTATTTTTTTTTGTTGTCGGTCTGTAGAGGACAGGGGTTTATGGTCATTTTAGTGTGTGATTATTGCCTAGTAATGGGTGAGTGGCACTTGCACATGGACACACAAAAAATGAAGATAACGTCCCATCAAAGGTCCACTTCTTTCCTTTTGCGTAAAACAGTGTAAAGTCGTCAGTATAATCCTTTACAAATCGGCCGTATAACCTTTTTCATACTCAAAGAAAAGGACCATTTGATCAGGCGCATTACCAAAATGTGTTTTCTTTTTATCACAGTTGAAGGGCGATGGCAAAAACGGAAGCGTAGAAGTGGGTGACAGGGTAAGCAAGATGTTCGACAGAGACTGCCAGCTAATGGGTCTGACGTGGCTTCTCGCCCGCAACAAGACGGCGTACATCCCCACCGTCTCCGCCGTCCTCCGCGCCATCATGTACAGTGCGCATCCTCCCCGCGAGAACACCTGCAGCCCTGACCAGGAGAACATGCCCCTCGCCGTCGACTCCGTACAGGTCGAAAAGGCCGATTCTTCGTCGTCGTCGTCTCCGGTAACCGGTTATTGGTTTCCACTTTTGCCCCTAATCATTCTTGGATTTTTGGTATTTTGTGTTTAGAGGGTGGGACGTCGTCAGCTAGGATTTGTTCTTTTCGCATCTTTTTGACGCTCCTCTGCTTTTTCTCTGTATGAAAGTTGTCGGGTAATTCACGTGAAGCTAGTTGACAAAAACAGGGGCAGCATCTTGGGGGGCCCTTTTTTGTCATTTTGCCCCCACTGTATATTTACAGGGTCCATTCACATGTTCTGATTTTTTTGTAGTCGGAGGAAATATTTTTACTTGCTCAGTTTGTCTTACTTTTTTTTTTTTTTGAACTGTTTTTTTCCCCTCTCTTTGACACCAACATGATTGGATTTGAACCGTGGGGTGTTCCGCAAAAAGAGTTTTTTGGTTTTTTGGCTGTTCACGATTTTTCATGTGATGTATTGTAAGAGAGCGACTGTCTCGGTTTTAGGAATAAATTGGCTTTTTAGTTTTTTTGAGTTAGTGGAATAGAGCCTAATTTGGACTAGGTGCATGATATAGTGTTCACGAGAAAATTTTGGGTGCAAATAGAGTAGGTACACGTGGTGTACGAGGGCCGATCTCGACCGTCCAACTAGATTTCTCACTCCCTTTCTCCTCTCTCAAATCCGGATTGTCCAAAATACTTTTAAACGGTCGAGATGTGCCCTGGATATCGGCACGTGGTATCGAGCCGGCACCCAAGTTTTTCTCAATGTTCACCTTCAATTAAACGGATCTGAACACATTAGTATACGTTTTGTTTATGTGATTGGTTTTTTTTTTTTAAATGATTTTCACATCCCCCATTTTACAATCTATACTCCCTTTTTTTTTGTGTATTTATCCTCATCAATTTATAATATTACTTTTGAATGTGTAAAAAAGGTTTATTGAGAAAAGAATAATATTATAATTCATGTGAATTAAAAAAAAAAAAGGGGTGTGGATTGTAAAATGGGGGATTTGAATTTTTTTTTTTTTTGGCATGTATATAAAACAAGTTTTGAGACATCACAGTGCCGGAAAAGTACTACGTTGGAAAGATAAACGAGTTTTGCAAGGTCGACTTGAACTTGGTTTGTTAGTTTTTGTGGGTTTCTTTTCATTGCCGTTACTTTTTGTTTGTAGGCTTTTTAGAATTTAGTGTTTGACGTTTCTCTCTGAGTTCTTTCGTATCGAGATTTAAGAAATAAAAAGTTTCTATAAAACAAAAATAGATCGAATGAATCCCTTAATTTGAAGCCGTTCACCGATTTTTGAACTCGTAATTTTTACTACTGAGGTAGTAGATCTCTAGTACTCCCTCCGTTCGGATTTGTTGGTCCGTGTTGAGCATTCCAATTTTTTTTCAATTACATTTTGAGTTTGTTAATTTTCTATTTTACCCTCAATCCTTTCATTTAATACTCATTCCGTTCCAATTTGATAGTTAGTATGAAATTACTTGCAATTTTCAAACTAAAAAGTAATGTAGTTATAAAAATTATTTTGTTATCAATATGGATATTGTTTGATATGTCTCATTGAGAACTTTAATACGGTGCAAAAAAATTCAAAAAAGTAGAACACATTATTTAAAAAAAATTAGTTTTTGAGTTGTTATTTTAAGTTGAGTTTTTTTCGATTTTATCCCTTAAACTCTTCGTGTTTTTTCTATTCAGTCCTTAAATTATCAACTTGACGATTTCATCCCCTAAACTATACACATATTTTCTATTTTGTCCTTAAACTATCAATTTAACAATTTCATCCCCTAAACTACTTGATTTTAACCGATTTCATCCCCAAATAGGAGTTAAAAAAAGACCAAATAAGTTGCAAAACAGATAGTTTAGGGGATGAAATCGTCAAATTGATAGTTTAACGACGAAGTAAAAAAAATGTGGATAGTTTGGGGGATATAATTGTCAAATTGATAGTTTAGGGACGAAGTAGAAAAAATATGCATAGTTTAGGGAATAAGAACGAAAAAAACTCTTTTAAGTTTAAGGAAAGGGGCAAAAAAGTAAAGTTTTAATGCTTTATCATTTGACTTTTGAAAATTGACAAACATTTTAGGACTTGAAAAAGTATGTCCGTGAACAAACAAATCCGGACGGAGGGACTATATTTTACCGATAACGAGATGTTACAAAATTGGTATAGCTTTTTGGGTAAACCTCACAACTCGAGGGAAAGCAACTCCCAAGGGCTGAGAGGATGTTGGTCGTATAGTTGAACTACTCAAAATTACACTAAAAATGACGCGGAAAAAAAAAAAGAAAAAAGAAAAAAAAGAAGAAGGATTCTCGATACTATAAAACTAAACAACAAAAAGTTAAGATCTGAACCGACTCAGAGTGTTACATTACCAACTCCTTTGACACTAGAAAAAGTTCCCTAGTGGTCGCATGCCCAAGGCGGGAATCACGGTTGAATGTTTGTCCATATGTTAGCGATGAAGTGAGTTGACTCGATCGTAAGCAGCTTTATTGAGTTTAGGTGTTGGGAAAAAATTTTGAGTGCCAGGAGGTGGTCACGGCCACATGTGTTTCGAGCACGATCTCAATTGTCCAAAAAGTTTTAGACAGTCTAGCTTTCTCTCTCTCTTCTTTTTTTCTTTAAAATCTGGACAGTCCATAACAATGTTGGACAGCCGGAAAGTGTGCTCTGGCACCATGTAAGATGGTGCCCACTCCCGTTTGATAGGGGTCCGGGGGCCTTGTAGCGCTATAGGGTTGTGCGTATCGTGGCCTTCCAACTTAGCAATTAATGATCTGAATTTGCAGTTGCTTTCTTATCGGTAAGAGCATCAATAGCAGGCTTAACAAATCCACTTTTAAATTAAAGTAAAGAGCAAACCCTTCGAAAACATAACAAAATCAGCCTCACCAAATTGCAGATTTTTTAACTTTGCTACAGTAGCTGAATAATTTTGGTGCGGCACTGTTCACCCACCAAAGACAGCTCACTTTTTTTTGTGTTACTTTTGGGGAGTAGAAGTAGAAGTAGAAATAATAGTTTAATATAGTGAAGTTAGAATAGAGAGTCTGATTTTGTGAGTTTTTGAAACAATGACTTGTTAAATTATAAAAGATGTTTTTAAGGTTAAATTTGGTTTTTCTTTTTGATGTGTCTGATAAGGATGCCCTAAGAAAGCTTCTTGCCGGTAAGAAAACAACTGCAAATCCAGAGCATTGAAAATACTTTTGGACGACAACAATTGGTGGCTACAACCATGGGGCGCTACAAGACCCCCGATCTGTTTGATAGTGCCTTTTGGTGATTCCAACACAATAAGGTAACACAATTAATGATTGCATTTTAAAAAAATCTATTTTACTCATTATACTAATATCAAGAGAAATTTAATTACAATATACCTATTTAGTTTTAAAGTAGGACAATTTTTTCGGAATAGCAAAAAGTGCTAACTGAGAACATAAAATGAGAACAGAGGGAGTATTACAAAAAAACCACTCTCTTATCGAATTACTCCCTTAAGAAGAATTGCGAAATTCTACGTAATAACATATTTCCCCGTCTCAATTTGAGAATTCTAACTTTTTGAGGAAGCATAATAATTCAAAAAATATTTAACTTTTCAATTTATGCCCTTCACTTTTTAGGGGAATATAAAGATTACATCACTTTTTAGGGTAATAATGAGATTTTTTCAAGTTTTATGGATGATTTTGAAAATTGGACATATATTTTGAGAAGTGCCAAAATAGAATATGAGGGAGAAAGTATTAACATAAACAGTAATACTAGGAGTGTCTTAAAGAGCATCAAGAACTTTTTTTTATTGCGACTACTATAACATGTTCTATAACACCACAATTGTACACAGTGGTGACTCCAGAAATCAAAACTAGTGGGGTCATAATTTTGAAGTTCAGAATTTTCCTAAGATTATCACCCGGATATTGGTAAATGCTTGATCCATACGTTCTTTTTTTGGTCTTCAATCGTACGGACCAGAAAAAGAACGTATGGATCAAGCACATACTGATATCCAGAGAATTGATTTCCTACAGGACCCTTCAAAAAATATTCTAAACAAATTGGCAGGCTCGGAATATTTGTGTGAGACTCCAAATGGATCCACACGTGTTGAATAAGTGTTGTACCCATAGCAATTTTGTTTTTTAGATGGGTGGGAAATATGGGTTTGAGAACAGGTTATCGAGAGAAGTACAAAAGTAGAGCAGCTAGAAAAGTACAGAGAGAGGAAAATTGTGGCGTGGGTCTTCAACACTATATTTCCTAGCTGCTGTATGAGCTGTACACATGACAGCCATAGGATTTAAATCTAAACATGTGCTCAAAGGGTTCAAGATATTCTTTCAAGTGGTGTCATTTCACTAGATGATTTCCCAAGGAGAAAAGTTAGACTGTAAATTGTTTGAATTTGAAGCTTAGTGGGTTCACTTGATACCAGTGGTAATACACTGGCGTCGCCCCTGATTGTACAAGTATTCTAAGAGCATCTCCAACAGCCTACTAGCATCCTCAACAAATTTGTCTAGAAAATATGTTATACACTGATATGGCTATTCATAAAATATCACCTCTACCCAATAGACTAGCCACTTGGCTCAACAAAAAAAAAAACAGTCGGAGTCATCTTCTACCTAGCCAGCGCGTGAAACACACGCAAAGAGTGAGATCTACTCTCACTCACGCGCGACCTTTGGCCGGCGTGTGAGACCTCCATACTGCTCTGTCGGCAACGAGTCTTCCACCGATGAGATTGGCTCGACGAGAGCTACAAGAATCTGGCATCAAAAAAATTTTAGGATCAAGTTTCCGATCACTCATTTTTTCCCGGTGACATTTTTTTTCCGGCGAAGTCCCATTACCATCGTTGGAGACAATGATATAGACCGACGAGGAGACAGAGAGAGAGAGAGAGAGAGGAGAGGATAGAGAGACCAGCAAGAGAGAGAGAGAGAGAGAGAGAGAGAGAGAGAGAGAGAGAGATGGAGAAGCGAGCTCGCAAGCCTCGCCGCCTGTGGCGAGGTACTGTACACCGGGCCACGATGGCCAGGCTGATGCCTAGGCTGTTGGGCCACGATTTTTTGTGCTTTTTTCCGGCATACTCGCCAGCAGTGGCTTCTAGCCATGGATGGCTCTGCTGATGGAGATGCTCTAAGGGCATCCTAAACTAGCCATTTTCTTTCTCAAATTAGAAGTATCACCATTTAAAACCTGCAAAAAAGGAAAGCTCGAATAAATATTAAGACCACACCATAATCAGGGCCGGCTCAGGGAAAAGTCCAGCAAGCCCTTGGGCTTAGGCAAACTCAGGCTGAGACAACCAGAAATAAATAAAAAAAATATACGTAAAATCTTGACCGGTTGTGGTGGTATTTATCACTCCCTATTAATCCGACGGGATTACATATCTATTGAATTTTATAATGCTCAGTGACAATTTGGATGGCGGAAATCCTGAGGAAGAATTGAAATGTGACGCCATATTTTCATGATACCGACGTTTGAAAGAGATAACAGTAGGAATGTGATGCCATGCTTCCATAATTCCACCGTTTGAAAGATATATGAATCGAAATGTGATTCCTGATGACATATTCAAGCATGAATTACATTTCCAGATTGAGTCGAAATTTGATCGCTCCTTTACCCAATGGGAGTGTTTGATTCTGGGCTCAATCATTAAAAAAAAATGTTGACTTTGATAAATTTTCAAAATAATTATTTTTCGCATAAGATTACTGAATTATTTACTATTATCAAAGTATTGAATTCCTAGGAATCATATACTATTGCATTCCTATTGAAGAAAAATTCGTAAGAATTTGATTTCTAGTAATCATATTCCTATTCTTTCCTAGTAATCATGTATTCATATTCCTATTGAAGACAATTCTTAGGAATTTGATTATTAGTAGTCATGTTCCTATTCTTACTCTAGATTCCAATAATCCAAACATAACCTAATGGTCTACAATTACCTCGTTAAAAAAAGAAGAAGAAATGGTTGAGTCACTTTGTACTCATTATTGCTAATGTCCATAGCATGTGTTTGTTAATACTCCATCCGTCCCAAAATGGATGTCCAAAACCACTATTCACACCTTCAAAAAAATCATTTATAATTTATATTTTATAATATTTTTTAAGATTTTAAAAATTTTGTTTAATAAAACAAAACAAGATCGATATTTTCCTCATAGCTTAAATCATACAGGTGATTTTCCGAGAGGAGAGAATAGTGAATTTGGACATCCATTATGGGACGGAGGGAGTAGTATTCAGTTGTATTTTTTTGGGTACATATGGTATTCAGTTGTTTGAATTGGCTTGCGAACGTACTCATGAACTTGATAAATCAAGTTTATTTTGGGCAATTTTTTTATTCCTTTATTTGACTGATCTTCATTGTAAGTGGAACTTTTCAATTTTTTATTAAGATATTTGACATTTTATATTTGCCTAAAAATATAAATTGTACTTGAAAATATTTTAGAAAAAACAAAAAAACATCCAATAAATGATTGAATTTGGAATAAGACTTATTTTTGTCTTCAATGATCTTATGCTTTAGCTTTTCTTCATAGAACTTTAGTTTTTCTGTTACTCCGTTACGACGAATAAAAACGGGTAAGAGAACCAGGCCAATAGCGCAAAAACCCAATCATTGAAGGGGAAAAATAATTGGCAGTCCAAAACATGGCCTGGTATGTAACGGGCAAGACCCAATGGGCAAAATGGCTAAGCTTATTCTGAAAAACAGAAAGGCTTCGGCCCGCCCATATCTTCTGGAAGGAAATTAGGAGTAAAAGAGATGGCCCCATTTTAAAATTTTGACCCAGAGTAATGTAGAAATTGAACAAAAAAACACGCTGGTTAGTCAGACTTATTTGGTTCGAACTTAGCTCGAATCAAATTAAAAATGTTTGGAATACATGTGAGGTTTTCAAATCAAGCTTAATCGAATTACTAATCATCTCATCTTTGTCATGCCAAAATGATTGATCATCTTGACGTTCCTCAAACTAAGTTTAGAATCGGATTTTGAATTCTCGTTGCAATTTGGGGACTGGATTGTAATTTGCACCTCTCATGGTTGGGTTAAACTCGAATTCTACGGGCTTCGAAAATGAATGAATAAAATCATGCTATATGTAAAACAATTTTGGCTCAAACCATTTACAACCCCTCTCACATACATATGGGGCCTACACCCATATTGACTTAATTTTAGTTGTCGCTGCAGCCTACAGCCCAACTAGTTGGTTGAAGCCCAATCTGCTGAAGAGATCATTCTATGTAGTTTTGACTTTTATTTGCTTTTCATCATCATCTTCTTCTCCTCATTTTAGTTAATCTCAAATAAGTCGGTCCAAATGGAAGCATTTAAAAAATAGAAATACGCATTGATGTGGTAGTGTCATGTGTGCAGTTTGTATAATAATTTGTGAACTACCACTACTACAAAAATCTTAAACCATGACAGTCAAAAAGTGTCATTAAACACAAAAGATGACAGTTTTAAAAGTGTCATCTTTGAAGGTGACATTAAAAGTCTAGATTTATTATGATAGTAAAAAAATGTCATTGAAACATATAAAATGACAGTGTAAATATGTCATCTTTGCAATATATCTATCCTCCATTCCCAAAAAAAAAAATTCTACACATGACTCTCGCATGGCCGCCCAGTGGAGCCCACGTGGCGCTTGTGTGAAAGTGTCATTAAACACAAAAGATGACAGTTTTAAAAGTGTCATTTTTGAAGGTGACATTAAAAGTCTAGATTTATTATGATAGTCAAAAAATGTTATTGAAACATATAAAATGACAGTGTAAATATGTCATCTTTGCAATATATCTATCCTCCATTCCCAAAAAAAAAAATTCTAGTTCGAACACATGGCTCTCGCATGGCCGCCCAGTGGAGCCCACGTGGCGCTTGTGTTGCACTTGTGTGGTGAGCAAATAATTGCTTGCCCCAGGACTTGAACTCAAGACCTGAAGTTCCTTGCATGCGCGTGATACCAACTGATCTAGCACACTTGTTATTACCAAAAGACCAACAAAAATATTTATACTATATTTTTTAAAATTTTTAAGCTGAGCACTTTTAATGTCAGTTTTGGATGAAATTGTCATCTTAGAGCATCCACATCTCTCTATTTACTCTCTCTTTTACGTTAGAGTGAAGAGCAAAACCCTAAACAACATGCTTTATCAGCCTCGCTTGATCCAAATGAGAAATAACCAGAGCTACAACCCCTCTTTTCTTCCAACGAGTCGTTATTCACTCGCCCCAGATTATTTTACCCATTTCCTGCTTTCGCGCGCGTTCTGAAATCTCTGGAATCTCCTTTGGTGCTAAAATGGAACACCATATGGCGCCAACTGAACCTGTTCTCTCACTCACTAGCTCTCTTCTCTTCCATCGTGAACCTCATCTCTGCTAACATTAAAGGTATTCTCTTCCTCTCCGTCTCTCTCAATTTCACGTTTATCTCGATACATATTTGTTATTAGAGCTTCATAATCAAACTTCTCCCATTTTTTGAGTGCTCTGTTGGTCCAATTAGATTTTTTCCTAGGAAGCCCTATACAATTTTCGGTTTTGTTTTTTGGTATTTTGGGTTCAAACTAGTGATGAAATCCGAATCTGTTAAATACAGTAGGTATTTGTATGATTTATCATTCCATGTGTATGTTCTGAGGTTGGTTCCAGTGAGGTTCATGATATGGTGTTTGTCATAGCCAATGACAATTTTCTAGTAAATGGACCACTGGTGCACACAAGGTGTTTGTGATAATGTGTCAATGACTATTATTATGAAGAAATTGTGCACACAAGGGATTCCTTATTTTCTGGTGGTGAAAATGTCTTGGCTTCATGACTGGTTTGTGGATATTCAAAGCTGGGAAATGTCTAAATCCTCACCCAACTCTAGATTGGTGTGGCTGAATTGCTATGGTGTACCACTTAACCTTTGGAATGCTGGCACTTTTGTTATGATTGGTAAAGTCTGGGGTGTGGTAGTTCTAACAGCTGATGATACTATAAAGTCCTTAAATTTCACTATTGGAAAAATCCTTATCTCCACAAATGTCATGGAGTCCATCAATCAAATGGCTGGAAACAGAGATTTGTGTCAACAAAAACCTACTGGCTGGAAGTGGAACAGTCTCTACGACTGTTAGAGATTATTTTTGCTCTCCCTCCATCAACCTTAATGAGTTGACCTTTACTCATTCCAACACTCATAAGGCCATTATCTATTATTCTTGCTGTTCAAAAAAAAAAAAATGAAGAAATTGTTGACAAAATGCACTTATTATATATGTGTCGTATGTAAAGTAGTGGTTTGAATGATTTCACCCTTCCTTGTGCATGATTTTGTGGCTGTGTTCAATAGACCGAGTTGGTGTGTTTTGCCTATAAGATGTTTGTAAAAAGGTGCCAATGAGCATTACTTGTGGTATGACTCCAATATGACTAATGCACTTATTCTGTTATTCATATGATATAATTCAATTTTTTTTCCCTGTTGTAGTAAGGATGGATTCACTTGGGGACCAATTCTTTCCCAATCTCTTCCAAAAAGAATCAGTGACCAAGAAACCGTGTGGTGGCTTTAGCGTAGAAGAAGACAATATGCTCGTTTCTGCGTGGCTCAATACTAGCTTGGATGCGGTGCAAGGAAATGAGAAAAAGAATAAGACATTTCGGATGAGGATTTGGGAGTACTTCCACGAGAACAAGAACTTCATTAGTGAACGCAATGATATTTCACTAATGAATCGCTTGTTCGTAATTCAACTTGCCACTAGCGAGTTTTGTGGGTACTTGGCCCAAATTGAATCAATGCATGGAAGTGGTAAGACTGAACAAGACAAGGTATCAAGCACTTTCCCCTTAATCCAAGTTTCTCTCCGAGTTTTTGGGAACATTACTGCTGTCAAATATTGCTCTTTGTTTGGCTAGATTTTGTTTTTCTTCTCTTGGCAGAGTTATGGAGGTTGCTAATTTTAGGTTAGATATCGGTGGTCATTTCCACCAGTTCTTGACAACTTATATTGATGATCGATGGATAATAATATCCTCAAGCCAGTTGAGTTCAACACTTGTTAGATACCATTGACTGTTTTCGGACAGCCACTCTAGAGAGTACAAGGAATTAGAAATACCCTTGTTATACTTCAATAAAAGTATATTCAACATGCTCTATAATTTATTCTACCTCAAGCTCATTGATTGTGTAGAGATCATGGGTTTGTTCGTGTTGTGTAAAAACAATGACAAAGTCGTAGTTCCTTCATCACTCGACTCACAGGAAAAAGAATTAGGCTCTTACAATATGTTTGATTTGGTTGCAGGGGAGGCCAGTGGAACTCAGGAGGGAAATGCCACAAAGAAACCGAACCAATCTTCAATGAAAAATTCTTAACAAAGTACCTTTCAAAGATGAAAGTTCTAGAGGACATTGTCCGAGAAATGAAAACGCCCTTAATATATCTCAACATTAGTAGGCTTACGGATTGCTACCGTGCAGTCTCAGGATTGCAGCCATTGGTGCTTACCCGGAGTACCCGACACTTGGAACGAGTTGCTATATGCTTCTCTCCTCCAAGCCGGAAAAGGTTCTTGGAGAAGCTAATAGAAATTTCTGACACTAGTATTTTTTTTTTCTTTGTATCATTTACTTGATTCATACTCCCTCCGTCCCTTTTTAAGTGATCCGCTTGGGAAACGTGTATTTTGTGGATGTTAAAAAAAGGAACCTCCGTAGAACATTTTTAATTTTTTTTTTGCACCAAATTAAAGTACACAATGAGCACTTTAATTTGGTATTAAAAAAATTAAAAGATTTTATGGAGAAATATGTTTTTTAGGGGTTTAAAATTACACGTATTCCCATATGGATCATTTAAAAAGGGACGGAGGGAGTAGTAGTTTGAATAGGCTAGATATTAGTTCCTAGTTCCTGCAGATTACCCGTAAGGGATTCCTTTGTCCATAAAATTCAGATGAAAAAGGTAAGCTTTCTCTTGCATTGTTGGCTGCATTAGCTCTCTCTTGCATTAGCTTTAATTGAAGACTGCATTAGCTTTCTCTTGCATTGTTGGCTGTTCATGCAACTGTGACCATATATATTGGTAGGATAAATAGATATCTTTTTCCGATAAGTTGTTTCTGGTGTAAACTTACATCTTCCTGCTCATTTTCAGATTAGAGATGCAAAATTCATGTACCAAGAGATGTGCAAAAGTGGAGCTTCATTTCAATTCGAGCATTGTTGGAATGTGCTGAAACATCAACCAAAATGGATTGCAGAATGTAAAAAGAAAAACCCGAAGATAGGTAGAAGTGTTGCAACACCATCACCAGAGCTGATCAACCTAAAAGAGGTCTCACGTAAGAGGATGTCTCAAATGGAACAACTGAAAGAGGAGGTGAGAGTAATTGAGAGCCGAAAAAATGAAAGTTAAGTGGAGGAATTTGACAACAAGGACTTATTATGACACTTGCTCTATTTTGGAATCGTATGTTTTTGAGATCCTTAACTTCTGACTTTGGAATTTGGATGATGCTAGTATGTGTATGAATGCTAGGAATGCTTTGGGCTTTGTAATTAGGATGATGCTAACATGTGTATGAGTGCTGGGAATGCACTTGGCTTAATTTATGTTGCTGGAGATGCATATGTAATAGGATCAAAGCTTTTTTTTTTAGGCATGAATATAAGTTGTTTTGCTGTTGGAAAAATGAGTGTGGCATTTGAAATAGTAAAAATAAGTTAAAAAATATTTCAATATTATATTAGAAGAATAAAGAGATGTTTATAGGACACTGTTAGAATAGAGAGTCTGATGCAGTAGACATTATAAAACTGACTAGCTAAAGTAATAAAGTGGCTTTTTGAGGTGTAATTTGGTCCAAAATTTAGAGAGTCTGATGCGGATGCTCTTAGACATTGAAAGTATAATATGCTAGTTTTAAACTGTAATCTTATATGTTTCAATGACGCTTATAAAGTGACATAACAAATTCAGACTTTCAATGTCAGTTACATAAGTTCAGACTTTTAATGTCATTTTTAAGCAAAAATTGACATTAAAGAAAGAGATAATAATTTCATTTTTATTCTAAACTGTCATCTTATATCGTAAAGATGACAGTTTTTAGGATAGATTGACATCAAAACTCCACCCTCATATTTTCGATGACAGTTTTATGAAAACTGTCATTGTTTCAATTTTTGGTGTGTCATCTTTAACCATTTTTGTAGTAGTGTAGTTAGTGCATGTAGCATTGCTCTTTTGAAAATTTATCATCGTTTCTTGAGTAATACCAACTCGCCTATGTCATTTTAATGGGAGCAGTAAAGATATTTAAGTCCGAATGATTTACTCAACATTCTCCGGATAGCATTTTTTTCCATAAAAATTAATGGTACATCATTTTGTGTACACCAAATACACACTGGATTGTGTGAACCCTATCTCGAGGTCCTAGGCAAATGATTAAAGCTGTTGAGTTTATTTGAAACACATTCTCAGGAGTGCATATGAGAAAATCCGCTCATTCGGATATCGGTAATAGTTCGATTGATTTTTGTCCCTGAAATCATATGGACATATTTTGTAAAGACCTGAAAATTTTAATTTTTTTTTTATGAAATAAAGTTGGGGTAATGTGTGGAATGTCTTATAATGATGAAATTAGCTAAGTGATGAGAGGGTATATGTGATGTGTAGTGTTGGGTGGAATTGGTTTACACAAGCCACATATGGATTTTTGGTGTAATTATTGAAACCCCTTTTAAATTGTGTGGTGCGTGTGTGTTTTGTGTATGTGTGGTGAGAAGAGAGAGAGAGAGGGGAGCCCTTCTCCTTCCCCAAACCAGCCGGCCTCCCTCTCTCCCTCCATAGCTCCTCTTTTTCAAATTTCTTACCAACCTAAGCCAATGCTCACCTCAAAACTTAACTTCTTCACAAAACCTTCTTATTTTCTCGTGCTCTACGCGTGGGTGTGCTTATTTCACTTCGGGGTTAGGAGAACTTTTCTTGGATCTTGAAGCCAGGGTTTGGGTTATGCTCTTTGGTGGTTTTTCAAGCTCAATTACAAGAGGTAGGAGTTTTTTACTTGGTTGTTAAGTGTTTATGTGTGGGTGGTAGTGAAATCTCTTAAGTAAAGTATGCTTCTTGTTAATCTTGTTGAAAAATCCATTGATCTATGAAATTAATAGATGAATCCATGATTTATTTGATGTCTCTACCTTCTTTCATGCTTATTGGTTGATTTGTGCCATCAAAATCTGGGTCTGAGGAGTAGTTTTGAGTTTGGGTTGAAATTCCCCACCATAGGTGAAAATCTGCTAGAACTGGGTACTGTTCACGTTTTTCGGGCAATGTAAATGCTAAATTAGGAAAAGTATAAAACTACAAAGTTGTAGCTCTTCAAATTCCCTACGTTTTGATATATAGTACGTCCAAAATGAAGTTTGGTGTAAAACGTTATGGCAAAAATACTCGGACTGTTCAAACCCGTCAAATCTGCCCTTGACCACTTTGGATCGATCCATCTTTGCCTTTGGATCGATCCAATTTGTATTTCTGCTGAACAGACGACTTTGGATCGATCCACTTTTGCCTGTGGATCGATCCACTCTCCCCTTTGGCCAATTTTGGCTATTTTGACCCTTTTGGCCTTCGATCGGGTAACGTACGTGCTATACTTGTTCTTATTGACTTGAAACACCTTGAGATACCTACCGTGAACATCATGAGTGATATTTGTTGAGTCCTTAAGTTCCTTTGGGATTCAAGTGACGTGTTTGACACTTATTGACGCGAGTTGACAGTTATAGAGCGAACTAGCTTTTTTTAGCGTTGTTTTGAGTTGAGCTATTGCATGGACGCTTAAATGGATCGTTTGCGCATGAAATGATAATAATGGAAGAAAAGATTGACACGGGGCCCGAAAGGTTATGCCCGGAGTGACACGGGGTCCGAAAGGATATGCCCGGAGCGACACGGGGCCTTTATGGTATGCCCAGATTATATTGAATGGAACAATTGAATAAGACGCATGATGAAGGTGTATAGAGAGCATGAGTGGTATACTTGGTATGTATTGGACACATTGGAGTGATAGTTGACCTAATGTGACAAATTTTTGAACTACTCTCTTATATTCGAATTTCCGAGACTTCTTTGGTTACTCTTATTGACTTCCACATGGATTATGTAATATTTATGTATATGAAATTTGGGGCGTTACACATAAAGATACTTTGGGGAATACTTGGACACTCGAGGGACACATGGCCACTTTCGAGACTCGGAGTGATATATGTATACTTATAGGGCACTGGTGAACACGAGTAGAGAAATTGTTTGACACGTGGGTAATCATGGGATGCGTCGGAGTACGTGTGGGTATTATACGGTACATGGACTCACGGGGAATATATCGACTTGGGTATCTGGTGTGTGTGTGTGTGTGTGTGTGTGAGTGCTTAGGTATGCGATGAATGTTTTAAGAGAAATAAGATTACGTGCATGATATTGATTGGTGTGAGTCTCAACAGACATGTTGTTGGATATGAAAGAGAAAGGTTAATTGTGTCAAGATGAAGAAATGATAATGGAATAATGATTTACTGACGGTGGAGTTGGAAAGCGAAAAGAAAGAAAGAAAATGATTGCATGATTGAAAACACGCTATGGTATCTTGAAGATGGGTTAGTACAAGGGTTGTTGGACCCAGCTAATGTTATTTTACTGAGAGACATGGGGCTTGATAAGTAGTAATACTATGATTGATAACATTGGTCATACGTAAGTTTGAGAGTTGGTTACCTAAAGTTTACATCGTAGAGGTGTACGTAAGGGACGCGTGAAGGATGATGTTTTCTTGCTATAACCAAATGATATGTTACTTGTTATTTGTCAATATTATGTTGCGCTTCCGTTCTTTTTATCTTGTTATGCATTTATGTGTCTGAAACCCAAAGAGGATACCTACTGGGCGAAGTGAATGCTCACCCCTTTGCTGTTTCAGGTGTGGCTTGGAGCATGACATGGGGTGCGTGATGTGCATGACATAGTGAGAGCATGACATGAAAAATTATTTGAAGCATTGTAAAACTTTTACTTGTTGAAAGAATGTCATATTGTAAAGTAATTCATATGGGACATGGGTGCCGAGAATTAGATTTGTCATTTATTGTCAATATAAACACTGTAAGGGGATTTTGGACCAATCAATGAGTTTAGCAAAATATTTTGTGGAGGAAATATGCTTATTCAATTATGTTTAAAATCAAGGGTGTGACATATTTGAATGAATCAATCAAGATATCCTAATGAGCAAATTTTTTAGAGGAATCCTAAAGGCTAAAATGATATTTTCAACAAAAACTGAACATCTACGATAGGGATGGACATCTTGGCCGACCCTCCCCTAAATTAATTAATAGGGTGAGATTATTGTCAAAAAGTTGTGGCTACTTTAGTGGTCTCTAAGCAAATAATTCACAAAATAAGCACACTCTTAATTAATTATAAGTACCAGGGGGTGGTTGAACTAATTAATCAAGGATGGTTAATTGCCTAATTTAGCAGTCCCTTAGGTCATATAGTATTATAGTCCCAGCTGTATTATATATATTGGTTAGGCTATCATGGGTGATTACAGATTTCCCTAAACTAATCACTGCTTTTAAACCTAATCTATTGGGATTTTGGTCTCTGATTGACTAAGATTGAATTGCACGTTAACCCAAAAAGTGATTAATTGTCATAATCATCATCCGATTAGTATAGATTAATGTTTGATCTTCTGATAATTAACCACTGCTGTGAATGTACTTGCATATTTACTAAAATCAACTGTGAGTTCGAATTTTTTATTTTTGTAAAATTTTTACGATGGCCATACACATAATACTATTTTACTCATTTGGCAAGTGGGAAGTTAATTATTTTACACTAAGTAAATAATCTAAAATCTTGATTGATAAAGATCAATTTATTTGATTTACGAAAGAAATTGAGACCATTTTTTTTTTCAAACTGATGCAATATATATTCCTAAGTTTCCCTCCGTCAATATTAAACACTAACCAAATTAAATAATAGCCACGTCCAAATTAAATACTCCACTAACCAAAGCCAGAGTCCAAAAATAATAGAGGGACTGGAGCTGCACAAGTTTTATGGTAAATAAACTATTTAACAGCAATGAAAATCATCTTAACTTAATTAAACATAAACCCAAAAAAATTCGTACCACAGGAGTGAAACAGTAAAAAATTTGATGGAGCCCAAGAATTGCTCTCACAAACTTTGGAAGGGTTTGGCATGGTGGTCAAGACTCGAGACTTCGGGCTTTACTTATTCCTACGATTTCTTGTTTGAGACATTTCAGGAACTATCAACTCATTTGGAGTCAGCATATACACAGATTTGCTCCGATTTTAATTGAGCTTCGCGCAAGTAGATTTGTGGAATTGGGTCTTTAAAATTAGCCGAGATGCTACGTACACTGTGAGCTAATCCAAACACATGCGTTATCTGAAGAAAAAGAAGGGTGGGGTGGCTAGTTAGGGTGGTACACTGGCAAGGCCATCCAAAAGAACATAAATAATGGGATTTGTAGGTTTTTGATTTTGTCCCCAAGTAGGAGGAGGCCCACTTTGTTGTCTATTTTGAAGTAGTGTAGCATTGTTTAATGAGGAAACAATGATGGTGTTTTTTGCATGGGTGAGTTGGCGTGAGACATACACTCATCATGTGATTCCATGTACCTCTATCCCTCTTCCATCCTCTCTCTCTCCACTGCCCTTACCCTTATCATTTCAGGCGTGCAAGAAGAGGAAAAAAAAGAAAAGAAAAAGCAAAGAAAAAAAAGAAAGTACTAGTTGACAGATTTATGTCCTTTAATTTAACGAAAATAAATAACACGATTGCTGAAAATAAAAGAACTTGCAGGAAAAAGTTTAGATATAGTTAAAAAAATAAAAAAACATGACTTAAAAAAGGAAGTAATAGAAGTACAAATCATGCAAAAATATCAGATTTAACATAGGTACACCATGTTGTTAGATAACTAGGGATTATTCAGTGGCCCATTCCCATCCCCATCACATATTGGTATGGAGCCCATATAGTTAGTCACGAGTTGCACTCCAACACTTAGTTTCGGGCTGCACCCCCGCTATATATATGTGAATTTAGGGCTGCAAATGAGCTGAATCGAGCTGAGTTTTAGAGTGTTCAGGTTCGTTCATTAAGTTTTTAAGCGAACTCGAGCCGAGCTCGAACTCCACGAGAATTTGACGAGCCGAGCTTCCCTAGGTTTGAGTCGAACTCGAGCTTGATCACGAGCCTTAAGAAGTAAAAAATCTTAGATATTTATGCTCTTAGATAGTAAAAATCTTATATATATAAGTCATGATCTAATGAGGGATCCCTCAACGAGCCTTAGTTGCGGACCTTCACGTTTTGGACACTTTTTGGACCAAATTTCGACGATCCGAACCGTTAGATGTGTTTAAAAGGTGTTTTTAAGGATAGCATTTTTCACAAAAACTACTCCGATCAACCCCTTCCGAGTGTTTTTTTTCAACGAATCCTCGCATTGGACCTTAAAAACACCTTTTAAACACATCTAACGGTTTGGATCGTCGAAATTTGGTCCGAAAAGTGGAGGTCCGCAACTTAGGGAGTTGAGGGATCCCTCATTTGGTCCGAAAAGTGTCCAAAACGTGGAGGTCTGCAACTAAGGGGAGTTGAGGGATTCCTCATTAGATCATGACTATATATATATATAATTATAGAAACGTATTAAAATGTAAGAATATAGTACTTTTAAAGGTTTATACATGTACAAGTTATAAAAATTTCATTATGTACATGTAAAACTTTATACATATTGAAGGTTATATGTGAAAATTTATGAGATATATACATATGCTCCGGGTTCGCGAATACTATCAGGTTCAAGTTCGGCTCATTTAATACTCGAGCCTAAAATTGTGTTCAGGTTCAGCTCGTTTAGTCCCCGAACTGAACTCGAACGAGCTTTTACCGAGTCGAGCCTCGAACAGTTCACGGACGTCTCAGCACATTTGCAGCCCTATATGTGATGATAGAGGGACCGAAGAAAATATTGTCTCTCATTGGTTAGGTATGGAATATTTGTTAGAAAATATAGCGGAAATCCTGAGGGGACCGACCCCAAGGTACCGACCGGAGTCGGGGACCCACACGGTCGATCCGAACCCTTCATTCATCTCAAAATCGAATCCCGAGGGGACCTAAGCGGAGATCAACTCGATCGGACGTTTGTAAGTGCTTGATCCAAAATTACCTCATTTCGTTCAAATTTTTTTGAACCAAATGGGGTGATTTTGGATAGAGCACCTAGGGACTTCCGATAGAGTTAATTTTCGCGCAATCCCACTCGGAATTTGATTTTGAGATGGATGAACGGCTTGGATTGGCCGTGTGGGACACACAACGGGGTTTCTGGCACCGATCGGTGCACCCGTCTGTACTAATAGCACGGTTCAAAACATAGTCACACATTTTCTTACAACGAGCAAAAATAGGATACACATGGCAGATCTTAAAAGAAGCCCCCGTGAGGAGGGATGTTGGATAACATTGTCCATTGTTTTGAGTTTAAGATGAGCGAGATATATATATATACGTACACATCGAAGCGGCCATATTATAAAACTAGAATTACAAGATGCATAACGTTTGTCATTAGATAAAATGAGGTTGAGTTCATAAAATGAGGTGGAAATGTGATTTTATCTCCAATAAATCTGGACAACACCTTGACCAGATTCATTGGAGATAAAATCACCTCCCCACCTCATTTGATAAAATGAACCTCATTTTATTATCTCAACCTCATTTTATCTAATGCCAAACAAAACCTAAATGAATTTAGTATCATGCTACGCACTCCATTGTTAAGGATATAAATAATAAAGTTATCTATATCCCTAACAACTTAAATTTTTGGACGAGTTGGTGGTTAATAATCCAATATGGTATTAGAGCAAACAATAAATGAAAAAGCTACAATACACACTCCTTATTTGGGTGTGTATGATACACACCCCGGTAAAAGTTACAATTTTTTTATTTATAAAAGTTACGAAACACACCAAAATGTTACGAATCATAGAAAATGTTATGAATCATATTTCTGAAAAGTTACGAAACACTAAAAAATGTTATGATTGCCAATGAGGTGACACAATTTGGATCATACAATAGGTGCATATGATACACCCCTTTAATGGGTGTGTATTGTAACCATTTCCAACAATAAATAATGTGTTCAAACCTCATCGCCTACTTAGTTATTAAATATTTGCACATTTATCCCTCTTATGGAGGAAAGTCTGACTACACGCGAGGAAGCGTGTTAAGAATATAAATAATATAGTTATAAAATTATCATCCTCTCTAACAGATTAAGCTTTTGGAAAAATTAGAAGTTAACAATCTAATATTCATTTCCACAGTATATCACTAACTGTGGTGGAAAAGCAAAAGGTTGGATCAATTGGTCTTCCAAAGGGTGAAAAATCAATTTATTTCGTTTCTTTTGGCTTTCTCTTGCACCAATGCATGGAAAAACGAAAGATCAAGGAAACAAACCAAAAAAGCAAAAGAAATGTTAGTTAAATAGTACTCCCTCCGTCTCCATTTTATGGTCCCAGTTTGCACGTTTTGCTGTCCCAATAAAATTGTCCCATTTCAAAACTAAATGGACAATAAATAATGAATTCTCATTTTTACCCCTCATTTTGAAACTAGTACTACTAAAAAAGTAAGAAAATGTAATGATTGAATGGTAAAATGAGAAAAATAGATTTTTAAAAGTGCAATAATTGTGTTCCCTTATTTAGTTGGAATCCCCAAAAGGGACCATAAAATGGGGACGGAGGGAGTAGTACTCCCTCCGTCCCAATTTGTTTGCTCACTACGAAACTACGTGCAATTTTCAAACTAAAAAACAATGTACTTGCAAAAATAATTTTCTAATCAATATGGATCTTGTTTGATAGATCTCATTGAAAACTTTAATACAGTGCAAAAAAAATTCAAAAATTATTTTGATAAATATATTAATTTTTAGTTTGAAAATTGCACGTAGTTTCGTAGTGAGCAAATAAATTGGGACAGAGGGAGTAATATATTTGTCATAAGTGATGTGGAGGAAGCTGCTTCAAGCAACCAAAAAAGAAACGGAACGTTCTTTCAAAGGCGTTTTGAAGTGATGAAGAAAACCCTTAAAAGCTGCTGGGTCTCTACTCGATCATTCCTCACTCTTCTTTTTGTCCCAATCTCAAACATATGACCAGGCATGTTTTATGTATACCTATATTCCATCCGTCCTATATTATTTGTCATATTTTATGTATGCATATATATTTCAATCTCTGAAGATGGTTCGTTATATATAATTCAAGTCTCGGATTTACTCGCTTGTAAATAGGATCCTAAGATCACCTAGAAACCATGAAATATATCAACTAATACACGTCAATTTAAATCGGTTCCTAACTTAATTCAGTTTTTGGAACAAGGTGCCAACATGGCTGTTATTTTTGGTCGTGATTGTGAAGATTACTAATTTCATCCTCTGTTCCCATTTTAGCTTTGCGTCTTGGTTAACAAAAAAATTTCTCAGTTGAGCATAAAATAAAAGGGTAAATTTCACTTACCTCCCCTGAGGTTTCTGACAAATACAGAGACCTCCCCTATGCTTTCTGAAATTTCACTATACTCCCTTACTTTTCAAACTAATTGTCACTTACCTCCCTTGCCGTTACTTTAAGGCTAACGGTGTAAATTTTTTACATGAAATGGCCATAGTACCCTTAGAATATATTCTCCACCTTAAAAAAAGTTTTGAAAATAGTGTTTTTTAAAAAATCTGAAAATAAAATTCGAAAACAAAATGTTTCAAAAAATATTTTCAAAACTATTTTTTTTCCTACAAAAAACTATTTTTTAAAATGAAAAATGGTTTAATTTTTTGAATTTTGTTTTTAACTCTAGTTTTTTTCAAAAAGTTTTTTTTTATGGTGGAGACTATATACTAAGGGTACTACGGCCATTTCACGCAAAAAGTTAACACCGTTAGCCTTAAAGTAAAGGCAATGGAGGTAAATAACAATTAGTTTGAAAAGTAGAGGACAGTGAAATTTTAGAAAGTATAGGGGAGGTTTCTGTATTTATCAAAAATCCCAGGAGAGGTAAGTGATCGAATTTTTCCCAAATAAAAAATGCATTTTTTCAGGGGAGGTAAGTGAATTTTGCCCAAATAAAAAACGCATTTTTTTCTCACTTCCTTTTGTCTATTGATGCTTTATTGGCCAAAAATTAAATAAAGACAAAAAATAATTTGGCTTAGGTATTAGGTGCGAACAGACCTATAAATATGGGCATATGATGATTTGTCAATCCTTTCACAAATTTTATATGGCGAAGGTAAACATCACAATCAAAGGAGCATGTAAAAAATTGTTTTGATAACAACAATAATCCCTTTTAGAATCATTGTGCAGCTTCCTTGACCAGGTAAGAACCGCAAAGTCAGCTTACAACTAAACAATCTAATCCATTCGGAATTTTTCCGCCTCTGTTTTTTCCTAACAGGGTTAGAGAAGTGTATATATGAATCCCATAAAGTACGTGTTGGAGATGGAGAGGGGTTTTGGGTTATCACGTGGCGGTATCGTAAGATCAATGAAAAATTACTTAGGAGGGGTTCATTCAATTTTACTCAGTGCAGTAGTGCAGTCTTTGTCTCACATATAACAAGTAATTGTCGTATCTAAACATTTTGAGTAGTACGGAGGAAGAGCGGAAAATGACGTATGAACTACTGATTCATGTTTAGGAACGAACTCCTGGGGTTGGCCGGGTGGTGTTGGCTGAAACATTAGAATTAGCGTCATACGGGCATTCTTATCAGCCTCAAAAAAAAAAAAAAACTCCAAATTTAATTTCAAAAACATTTTTTATAATTTAGCAAGTCACTTTTACAAAAATTCACAAAATCAGACTCTCTATTATAACTTCATCATATTAAACTATTATTTTTTTCTACTCATACTCCCCAAAAGTAATAAAAAAAAGTGAACAGTACGTGAATAGTGCATGGATATAGTGCGCGAATGGTGCCTTGGTGAGTGAACAGTGCCGCACCGAAATTGGTGCGGTACTGTAGCAAAGTTAGAAGTTTAACAAATTTGATGAATGGTTTGGTGAGGCTGATTTTAGGGGGTTTTGGGGGGTTTGACTCTCTACATTTGCTCAAAAGTTAGAGGGTGTTTGAGAGCTTACTTTTCAACTTTTTATTTTTAACTTTTTGGATTTTTGATTTTTTGGATTATTACTGGAATGACTTTGAATCTGGGATGAGTGTTTGAGAGAAATGTGCAGAATGCATTTTGGGAGAGAGAGATGAGAGAAATCCATAAGTAGAAGTTGAAAATGAGGTGTGAATCTCTTTTTGATTTCTTCTCTCTATCCCCAAAAATGGAGAAACAGTTTTTGGGAAAACTCTTTCTCCCCTTGGCTGCCAAACACCCATAAACCAAAAAAAGGAAACCAAAAAATAAAAAAAGAGGCTCCCAAACGGAGCCTTCATTTGTTAACTCTGGTATTGATGCTCCAAGCAGGTTAATTAAAAATGTACATGTACATATACTTTACTTATCAAGTAGTGGTGAGTGAGCTTCAAAACAAATGAACTATAATTTACTTTGATTCAATACTATTAGATTGTTCACCACTAACTTATGTACCGTAAAACTTATATTATTAGAGATATAGACAACTTTCATTATTTTTTCCATCAACCGAACCCCATTAGTGTCCACACAAAGTTTATATAGTTAAAGTTGGTTAATTAAGCCACCCAAATGTAACTCTTTAATGAAGGTACATGCATCGCTATGTGTTAGCTTAGCCCTTTGGGTGGCTTGTTTTTTTTCTCTTTTTGCCTTTCTAAAGTAGTTAAGAAGAGGGACAAGCTGCATGTGGGTTCCAGGCACAAAAAGAAGAGGTCAAACAATTAAATTAGATTGATGAATTATGTCAAAAGTAGGTGCATTTGGTTGGAATATGGAGACCTTTTTTCACTTAACAATTGACCAAAACAAAATGATTGTCTTTGGCTCTCAATGTGTGTTCCGATTAGCTTTACTTACTCAAATTGAGTTGATATATAACTGAAGCGAAATGGGTTCAGTTTTGTCAGCACTTCTGTTTGGGGACAAGCAAAAAGCAGAGCTCAATAGGATTTTACGCCGAAGGCACCAAAGAGTACTTTATTTTTACAGCAAAAAAGATTTTATTAATCAAATATTGAAGATACATGATTAAACGAGACAAGAGAAAAGTATCAAAGCGATGAGTGACATCCCAACAAGGTTGGCACCCCACCCGACGACAATCAACTGCCTCTCTAGACCCAAAAGATTTGAAGGCTGACGAAGAGACAACCAAACAACCAAACACCAAAACAAGACAGCCTGAAGAAGCACCAAGGCCCCGACCACTTTAATTCCGATCGTCATCGACAAGACCCAAGTCGGTAGCACAGACCCTAAAACCAGCTTTCTCCACCCCCTCTTCACCTTCACCTGAAACCCATCAAAAGATGGAAGCGTCTGTCCTGTTTTAAGTAACACCAAAACAAGCCACCAAAGAGTTAGTGTCTGTCCTCTTAATAAGGAGTAACATATTAATACCCTCACATTTAAGTAAAATTGTATCTAGTTAAGTTCTTTTGGCAAAATAATTACCATTTACTGGATTTCTATTGCGTTAATTTACTGGGGCATATGGATTCTCTCGTGTGACTAAAAATGAGACTCACACGGGTTCATTTAACGAGCAAAGCTGATTATTTTGTAGATTTGCGCTTATCATTGACGCGAAATTTTTGAATGATTGGGCACCAGTAAAGGCACTCGAATCATGTATGTTTGAAGAGAAATAAACATTGGGGCAGTTTTCTCGTTTTCTCTAAATCTGTGCTCAACACTTTTAGCATTTTTATCAAAAATGGGAAGGCCACCCCTTAGTTTGACCGCTCATAACTCTTGCGACAAAGACACTTAGTGGATGCCAGTGTCTGATCAAATTGAGCTTTTCCCATAGTCGAAGGTCACTACGTCGAGACTTAAAAATGAATGATTTTGATAACAAAACCTCGTTAAAGGTTGTAATGACCAGTAATCATATAATATCTCTAGAAATATAATCATCACAGTTGAAGATATTGATTCATATGACAAATAATTTCTCACAAAAAGGGCAATTTATCTCTCTCTCTCTCTCTCTCACACACACACACACACACACACACACACACACACTCTGTAGAAGGCTTATTAACCTTGGTCCCCAAAGCATTGATCGAATCTCATTTTGGCCACAATGTAAACATATATTGCTAGCATTTAGTTCCCAACGTTTCAAAATCTTTATCAATCAAGTCCCTAAGTCTAAGTCTAATGCCGTTAGCCCAAACCATTAAAATCACGGCATTTTAGTTATTTTGCTTAATTTTTTTTTATCTCTTTTGAATACCCTTTTTTCTTTAAAAATATAGTTTTAAAAAGGTTTTTTTAATGTTTTAAAAACAATTTACCAAAACAATTTTTAAAAAATGTACTCTTTGAAAATAGTTTTTTTAGAAGAAATTGGAAAAAGGAAAGATTTGAAAAAATATTTTCCAAAATTTTTTTTTTTACAAAATAGTTTCATTTTGAACAAAAACTACTTTTTGGAACTATTTTTTTAATAATTCCAAATAGTATGTAAAGTTTTGGCAAAAGATATATTTTTTTTTTTTACGAAATTTTTATCTCAACAACTATTCTTTTAAAAAAATTGTTGAAATGTTTCAAACATAGAGTTTCCAAAATAGTTTTTGGAATTTTTTCCAAAAACAATAATATATACTTTTGCAGGAAGCCTCGTAAAAAAATCAATTCAATCGGATAACGATAAGTTCCTATCTTTCAATTTTTCAATCATACTTTTGGAATTATTCGTTTGAGCTAATGTTTTTCAAGGCTA